>GG745353.1:415895-427349 GCA_000151295.1 Allomyces macrogynus ATCC 38327 | reverse complement strand
TTATCTCTCTTTATTCGCCAAATGCAAATCAGGTTGGATGGAAGAAAGTATGAAAATTTTTCCCTGTCCTCGATTTGTCACCGAAGCATCCCGCTCCGCCTCGTCCCCTGCTCTCGCGTCTCACTTAGCTTTTGCCCCGGCATTGAGAAGTCGGATCTACGTAGAATAGGATAAATTGCCAACCTTCCCATCACTTGCTGGCTTCTCTAGCTATGTCGTAAAGGGATAGGGGGGGGGGGTAAAAGGGGGGGGGGGTTGTATCGCGAAATGAACATCAGTTTCACTTTGTGTTGATTCGGTGCTGGTGTGATTTGGGTGCGAGAGAACAATGCGAGCGCGGCTGGAAATTCGTGCTCGGACGCAGTCTACAGGGTGAATTGATGTATTTACAATCGTCGATCATCGGGCCAACAATCACAAGAGGAATGAGGGTTCCCGTTGAAGGAAAAACAGAATGTGAACGAAAAATAGAGTAACCAACCAATATCTTGGCTCAAAAATCAATGCAAAATCAAAATCGCAACGACAGCCAGCAGGTGCAAGCAATAATGAGGTAGCCAAAAGATCACGACTTGAGCAATGCCCGGTGCTGAGCCCCGACCGCGCACGACCGACCCCGACGGTGACGCCGTGCTCTACTGCCACCGCTCGAGCATGTTCGCCCACGCCTCGGTATCCACAAACATCGCGTCCCAATGGCGGAAGAACCCGTGCTTCATGATCACCTCTGGCGGCGGCCGCATCGCCGGGTCCTTGACAAGACACCGGTCAATAAAATCGCGGAACCCTGTGGACAGCCGCCCCGTCGGGTTCGTCGGCGAGTAAATCAGATCCGCAGGAACCGTCGGTGCCGGCTCCTTGGTGATATAGTCGAGAACCTCGAAAATGGGCACACGCTGGTGCCGGCGTGCGGGCGTTTCGCCATTGGCAGCGACGGCCGTCATCATGGCGCCCTTGGCGGGGACATCGAACGGGTACGGGAACCGGCCAATGGCGAGTTCGAGCAGAGAGATGCCGAGCGACCAGACGTCGGACCGGACCGTGTACTCTTGCCCTTGGATGCGCTCGGGGGACATGTAGAAGGAGGTGCCGACAAAGGTGTTGGCCAACGAGTTGACGAGAAGGCCGGAGACGCCAAAGTCGCAGAGCTTGATTTCGCCCCTAGCGGATCGGACCAGGCGATGGTCAGCCAAGGTGCCCGCCACAACCCGCCGCGAGGACTGAACAGACGCCAAAAACAAGCCGTACCTCCTGGTCACAACAATATTCGACGGCTTCACGTCGCGATGAATAACCCGATGCTGGCGATGCAGGTACCGCAACGAGTGCACGACAGCAACGCAAATTTTCCCCAACAGATCCTCGGTAAAGAACCCACCCGCCGCATACACGCGGCTCGCAATCTGGTCCAGCGACCCAAGCTCGCAATACTCCATGCACATGCATAGCGACGCCTCATCCGTATAACACCCATAGTACTGCACGATATACGGGCTCTTAAACGAGTGCAGCAGCGTGAGCTCGCGCACAACCGCGGGAAGTGTGGCCGGGTCCATGGCGACCGTCTTGCGCGCGACCACCGTGCCCGTCGGCACGTGCACGCACTTGACGACCGCGCCCGACGCGCCTTCGCCCAGCGCTTCTTGCTCGACGAGATCTTCCTTGCGCAACTCGCCGAGGGAGCCCGTGCGCGCGGCTTCGAGGAGCGCGGCGGTTTCGGATGCCGACGGGGCCGCCGCGCCGGTCGTGCATGCGTGCGCCGCGTGCCATTGCAGCCAGTGCGCGGTGCCCGTGCCGCCGTTGCTCCCGCCGCTGCCGGGGCCCGCGGGCGCGGGCATCACGAGGCGCAGCGCTGGCCGGTCGCCCTTTTTGCCAATCATGGTTGCAGTGTCGAGCGTCGAGAGGAAAGGAGGTCGAGAGCAGCGTGGAGAGTGGAACGAGTGCCGCGCGAGAGTGGCGAGCGAGGAGAAAGAACGGATGCAGGTCGTCTAGGCTCGTCTCTACGACGCGTGCGCGCGCGCTCGCGTGCTCGAGCGGGTTGGAGATGGGCGCGCGCGAACAGGGTCCGGCGCGAGCCGTATGGCGGCGCTCTCCTCGTAGGTGTGGCGGGAAACAAGTGGTTCTGGTTCGACCCGGCGTTCCAGAATAGTGGCGTGCAGCGAGCCAGGCGGTGGTCGTTATCCTTCGTCGTCGGCGCTCCGTCGTTGGTCTGGCGCAGGAGAGCAGAGCGAACAAATGTCAATCACGTCGTCTTGGAAAAGGAAGAGAGAGAGCTTCGAGCCCAAGGTCGCTCCGAATGAACAGGTGAACAACCACCCCGCGCGCACCGAGCCCATGCAGTACCCCCCGCTCCTTGGTCGGGACCCATGCGAACAAAGTGGTCGCCGTTGCCAAGGTGCTTCATCATAAATCGCGCGCGCCTTGGACAAGACCAGGGCTGGTGCGAGCCGTGAACCGCGTGGGCGCCAGGCTTGACCCACCGCCTCCAGCCGCCACCGAGGTTCTCCCATGGTTCGTCAAGGACTCGGGGAAATTGGCACGCGATGGTCGCGCGCGATGGGCGTGGTCGGGCGTGGTTGGGCGTGGTCCAATGAAATTGTGAACGGGAGCTGAAGACAGACGGGAGGGGTTCGGTGCCTGGAAGTTGGTGAACGCGCAACGCCGGTGCAGTACGACGTCAACCAGAGGTTCCCTTCTCTGGAACGAAGGGCACGAGCGAATGCAGCAAGTCGTGCTTGGCGACGAGTTGTGAGGAGGGAGAACGCTTGAGAGTACTCCTGTTCGCTGTCGCGGTCTATAGCGGCGATTGTGCGTGGACTCGTCGTTCGGTCGACTTCGCTGTTTCTCCAAAAGAACGACTGCCACGACGAGCGCGACAACTAGTGGGAATCAACGAAGGAGACCATCTCCGGACGGACGCGAACAAATAATGAAAAGGGGCAACGCCAAGAGCGGGAAAGATAGCAATTCCTGGTGTATGTATTTACATGCCGCCACCCGCCGACCTCTCCAGCGGCCAGTCGGCTTAGAAGTCGGTGTTATGGTACGGTCCTGCGGCCTGGAAGGAGGCTGCGTCGCGTGCGCGTCGTACTTCGTCCTGTTGAGGTCAAGGGCGGCTCAGAACCTGGCACTCGGGCACGCGTTGTCGACGAGGGAAGACAAAGCGTACGTTGAACCGGCCCAAGAGCACGGCAATGTCGCTGACGAGCGAGTCAATGGCCTCGCGCAGCGCCTGCTTGGGCGAGGTTTCGTCGGTGGTCTGGACCTTGAGCACAAAGTAGTGCTCGAGCGGGTGCGGCACCTTGTACCCGGCAAAGAGCACGCGCTTGTCGCGGAGCAGGGCGCTACCGTGCAAGGTATGGCCTCAGGTTAACCATATGCGCACGGTCAGCATGGGCAGAGCGTGTCCCGACGTACGCCTTGAGCAGCGTGCCGAGCGTATGGTCCTCGCGCTGAATCTGAATGGTCGCGGCGTTGGGCAGCCGCGTGTCTGGGGTCACGGTGATTCTGCAGCGATGACAGAACCAATAGAGCGGCCAGAGTCGCCGGTCAATTGGCCATTCTGGTATTCGATGGTGCTGTTCATGATCATCGTCGTCGTCATCATTCGAATTTGACGAAGTCGAGACGGCACTTTTTAACGCCCTCGGGCAACACAAAGATCTCGAAGCGGTCGGGGGCGTTCATGGTGCTGGAAGGACCGTAGACGGGATTGCGGGCACTTGCAGCAGCGGATGCAAGGGTCAGTCAGCCAGGGATCCGGCGCGACGGCGGGCAGGAGCAGACAAGCGGAAAGAGGCTGGCGCTTCGTCAAACGACCACGTCACACGAAGCGTCCTCTTGGTGACGAGCCGAACACGTTCTCTTGAGAGGCGTGCCAGGCGGCAAGATGAGAGGACTGACAGGCCGGCGCCACAAAGTGATGCCACGCAGCGAAGACGCGCCGCTTTCGCGTTTCCTGATGCTTCGCCCGTTCAACACGGCGCGCCGTGAAAAAAGAATTTGGCCAGCGGCCGACGCGACCCGGCGCGCTCTCATTTGGATCGCGCACCCACGGCGCAACAGATTACTTCTCCCTCGCTCGGACCGGACCGACCGACCAACGCTGCAACCCAAACCAACCATGGCCGCCACCAAGACTGCCGCCGACTACGAGGCCGTCGCCAAGGACATTGTCGCCATCCTCGACCGCCCCGGCTACGACGACGGCAGCATCGGCCCCGTCCTCGTGCGTCTCGCCTGGCACGCGTCGGGCACCTACGACCGCAAGTCCAAGACGGGCGGCAGCGATGGTGCCACCATGCGCTTCAAGCGTACGCATACTTGCGAGTTTGCCATGTTCCAGCCATCAAGTGCATACGACTGACGCTTTGCTCGTCTTCGTCACGTAGCCGAGGCGACCGACGGCGCCAACGCCGGCCTCGAGCACGCGCGTGCCTTCCTCGAACCCATCAAGGCCAAGCACCCCTGGATCTCGTATGCTGATCTGTGGACGCTCGCCGGCGTGACGGCCGTCGAGGCCATGGGCGGCCCCAAGGTCCCGTGGACCCCTGGCCGTACCGACAAGACCGAAGCCACCGTCAAGGCCACCGACATCCCGCCCAACGGCCGTCTTCCCGACGCGGCGCAGGGCGCGCCCCATATTCGCGACATTTTTTACCGAATGGGCTTCACCGACCGCGAGATTGTCGCGCTGCTCGGCGCGCACTCGGTTGGTCGCTGCCACACGGATCGCTCCGGGTACTCGGGCCCGTGGACCTACACGCCGACGCGCTTCTCGAACCAGTACTACAAGCTGTTGCTCTCGGTCAAGTGGGTCGAGAAGAAGTGGGACGGCCCCAAGCAGTTTGTCGATGAGGACGATGAATTGATGATGTTGCCAGGAGACCTGGCCTTCATTCTCGACCCCGAATTCAAGCAGTACGTCGAGCTCTACGCCAAGGACAAGGACGTGTTCTACGCCGACTTTGCCGCCGCGTTCGGCAAGCTGCTCGAGCTCGGCGTCAAGCGCGCCAAGACCAAGCTGTAAACCAAGTCGGTTGCTGTCGTTTTTGTGATTGATCGGTGGCGGCGGGTGCCCGTTTTTGATCCCATGATTGCCTGCTGGTCTGTTTCGTACATAGCACTACAAAGCTGTGTCTGGCCGCAGCGAGGAGGGCGCTTGACCCTCTTTGCCGTGCCGGAATCAGCTTTCATTTTCATCCATTCTTTATGGTCAGCCTTCGCCCATGGTCCCAGCTCGGGCATCATGCTGGGATGCACGAGCACAAATGATGGGAGGACCAGCAATACGTTCATCTGTGAGTCATGATTTTGTAGAGTTTTCAGTCCTGGTTGGACCAGATCTGTGTTCCATTTCTACTATTCTCACTTTTTGCGCGACGAAAAACACCAAACAAACAAAAAGCTGCGGGTCCGCGGGATTTCTGGGCACCGTTGATGTCCAGCTGATCAGGCACCCAGAAACGATGTCTATTTTTTTGCCTTGCTCGCGGCTGTCCCCGCACCAGCCGTCGTCGGTAGCGGCGAGTTATCTCCATTCGCTTCCACATGCGGCTTGAGCAGCGCAAGCGACAACAGCATCGCCTCCTCGGTGCGAATCGTGCGCGACCCTTGGTTCGGGCACGCATTGATCCAAACATCAAACAGCGACCCAGCATCCTCGGGCGCAACGGGGATCGCGGCATCGGCCTCGATCGCGGCCTCGATACCCTTGACGCCCCCAAATACGATCAACAAGTGGCGGAACGGCGGCAAGAGTCCGTCGCTCGCGGACGACGTGATCGCGGCCATGGGCGACCCACGCTCGGACGTACCCACCTTGTAGTCGTACTCTTCGCCAAATGGCGACTCCGTAAACACTTTACTGAGCCCCTCGGCCAGCCGCACCTGGTACCCCCAGTAGAGCCCCGCCGTCTCGCGCGGCGTCTTGCGCGCGACGAGCGTGCCCGCCGGCAGACCGGGGCATTCGGTCGAGTTGGCAAACGCCATTTCCACGGTGACGCGCACGCCCGGCTGTACCGTTTTGTCGGCGACGTGCACGTCGCGGCGCAGCCCACAGTCGACGAGGCACCCTTTGGCGCCGTTCGGTGGCGATTTTTTCAGGACAACGCCCTCGCGGAAGGACGACCGCTCGTCGCCGCGAACGTGGTGCGGCGCGTCGAGCGGGTTGAGCAGGCCAGCATACTTGAGCGACGCGTGAACCGGGAAAAAGGCTTTACGCAGGTACTGCGGGCATTCCTGGTACAGGAGAATGCGCGCAAGAAAGACATTGGCGTCCTTCATGGGGTCCGGGCGCATCGGCGTCGACGACTCGTTGTAGACGATGATCTCGTCAATGTTGTAGATGGCCACAGTGCGCGCAATCTACCGGGTCGAGGAATGAGCGGTCTGCTTGCGCACAAGGGATACGCGGGTGCAGCGAGTGGAGCGCACCTGGCCTGCGACGTAGGTCTTGAGCTCGAGACTTTGGCAATTGTCGATGATCGATCCGGGCACGGCAATGGACACCGTGTATCGCCTCGGGTGGCCCTTGGTGTTGCGCAGGGTGCCGGTCGTCACGCCGTCGTTGATCACAGGCCGAAATGGGGTTGGACCCTCGGGCTGGTTGGAGAGCCGGTAGCCGACAGTGTTCTTGCGCGGCCGCTTGGCGTTGGGGCCGTCATCGTTGTGCTGCTTGTCGCGCTTGCGTTGGTGG
Organism: Allomyces macrogynus ATCC 38327; assembly: GCA_000151295.1. Classification (NCBI taxonomy): domain Eukaryota; kingdom Fungi; phylum Blastocladiomycota; class Blastocladiomycetes; order Blastocladiales; family Blastocladiaceae; genus Allomyces; species Allomyces macrogynus. The sequence continues at coordinate 420,652 of GG745353.1, read as the reverse complement.
CTCATGGTGTCGATGGGTGCGGGTGTGATCAGGAATCAATCGCGGTTGCCGCAAGGCGAGGGTGAGGGCTCCGAGAGTGAGCCTCGGTCACCTAATTCAGCGTGACCAGTTGCCATCGTATCCCCGGCCATCCATCATAATAGCCGATCCTCGACGGTGCATCAAGAGCATGCAGTAAAGTGATTCATGTTCTTCGCTCTCTTTATTGGCGTATCTTCTTACTTCACTCCAATCCCTCAATTCAACAATCAATAGATGCCATTCTGATGCTTGCCTGGATGGCCAACTGCAAAAATCATGTACTCAAAGAACATAACACAGCATCAATTCGGGTCAAAGCATTCTTTGGTTTATGGGAGGAGGATGGCACAGATGCCTGCAGTGTGTGTGGAGCTGAGCACAGCCAGGTCATGGTTCACACTGCCCAAAGCATCAGCAAGGAGACCATGGCTGACCTATAAACCTAATAGCATCACCAGCGGTCCACCCCCTTTCAGAACAAACAACGCGCGCGTCGCCCGTGCGATCGTGCAGGGTCCCGCCATTGGCGCGCCCGGCCTCGCCACCGTCCTCGCGGAAACCGACCACGTCTTGCGGCACTTTTCCGCCGCGGACGTCGCGGACGACCCCGTCGCGACCGCCTCCCGCGCGACCGCCGAGCTCCTCCGGCACGTGGCCGCGCTGCACGTTCTCGCGTCGGCCGGTACCGCCGAGGCGGACAACGATGCGTGGCGCGCGCTCGAGACGTGCGCGCTGGTTCCGACGGCGCCGTTGGAATCGAGTGCGGCGCTCGCGGCGTACGCGGCGCGGTTGGCGCGGGCGGCGCCGGAGGTCACGCCGTGTGTCCCGGCGGTGCTCAGGGTCGCAATGGAGTTGGCGGTGCGGAGGTTCCGGGCGTCGGAGGATGCGGCGCTGCGCGCGGTCGTGCGGCAGGTGAGGGTACTCGCGGGGATGGTGCCGATCAAGATGGACGCGGCGCTGCACGCGTACCTGGCGCAGAAGGAGGTCGAGGCGACCAAGGTCGCGGCGGGGACGTGGAGGGCGTGAGCAGGATTGTCACAGGAATGGTTCGGATTATGTTCTATCCTGTGTTTGGATGCGGCAGTTGGCATTGGCGCGAGGAAAAGTGATCAGCCGCGGCATCAGCGCAAGCGGGTGTTTACCACCGACCACCGACCACCGTGCTTCACGCACCGACCAACCGCCGTGCTCGCCCTCTCTCTCTCTCTCTCCCCCACGATCACTCACCACCGACACCAAAAAGGTCAGCACTCCCAGCAACGCCGTCGACATCGTCTCGCTGGTCCCCGGTGGTCGTGCCGTCGCCTCACGCAACCTGGTCCAACAGCATTCATTCACTTCCCCGTCCGTGACCAGCCCGACTGCACCGACCTGACCCCGACCAGTCTACGCGTTTCGTTCTTCTCCTGACGACTCGGCGCTGTCGCACACGTCCACGGTCCCGACAAGTGCTGTTTTAACGTACGGCAGTCCCATTGTCCGGCTGTGGGAAGGCCGGGCCAACTCGTTCCCTGGACGCTCCCGACGCTTGTGCCCTCACCCACTGGAGCACCATTTGCCGCGTTCTAGTCAACGACAAAATGAACCAAGCCGAGTTCGTTCCCGCCGCTCCAGGCGCGCAGCCGCTGCAGCAGCCGGTTCGCCTCTTTCTCAATGGCCTGCAGTACCAGCACATGCTGGTAATCCGCTCACTGACGGTTTTCTGGCTTTAGGCGCGCCGCCAAGTTCTGCCCGCCGCATTTCTTCCGGCTGGACACGTCCCGACGCACGCCGAGATTGCCGACGCCAAAAAGGTCGCCGACGAGTACTTCGGCCTGCACCAAAAGGCCGTGCACCTCGTCGTAAACGGCGGCAATGTGGCCATGGAGCTGCCGGCGGGCCTCAACGAGTGGGCCCACCAAGCTCTTACCGGCTACCACGATGCGCACCAATTTTGGATGCAGGTACGTCTTGTGTTGCTGGATTGTGCTACTCGATTGCCATGAATTCCTCTTACTTGTTGCATTTTCACGCGTTTAGCTCGCGTCCTCTCTCATGCCACCGCCCGCTTTGCCCGGCCACAACGAAATCATTGCCAGTTTGGCCAACATCCAAGAGCAGCTCGCCGAGATGCGCGGGCGGCAGCAGGTGATTCAACAGCAGCAGCAGGCGATTCGGCAGCAGCAAGAGGTGGTGCAGCAGCAACAGCAGGACATGCAGCAGCAACAGCAGGCGACGCACGATTTCGTCGTCCAAGAGTCGGGCCGGACCCGTGGCCAGCTCGTGTGGCTCAGCAACCAAGTCGACGACATCCAACGGCACCTAGCTGAAGCGCATCGTGTGCGTCTTGCTCATGGCGAGCGTATCTTGCGTGCCGTCAAGTTCACGTACGTCATGTCCACGGTCTCTGCTGCGGAAATCATCAACAGCCACGCATTCGAGTTCGCGAACGCGGTGCCGATTGACGAAAATGACGTGCGTCATTTGACGAAAACGCGCCTTGAGCTCGTGCTTCCACGGCCGAACCGTCTTGAGCTGTTTTTGCGCGAGCCGGAGCGGTTCACGTTAGACGCGCCGCCCCTTGGCCCTGGGGTGGATGAGATCTGGGTCAGGGTGGACCCACATTTCGACCATGGGTATGCATTTTGATGCCGGAGCGGGTGCGCGATGCGTTCCCACGGCACGCATTTCTGGTCGGTCGGATGACGAACTACCAGCTCTCGCTGCTCGGTCTGTTTTATGGTGTCGAGTTTGTCCACCCCTTCCAGGTGCCCGCGGAGGCGCTCAACGAGTGGTATGCGCTGCTGGCGAATCCCGACGGCATTGCCCAGTTTGTCTTCCATATTACGGGCGGCCGCCACCGGGTCGGGGAGTAATTGGGATCTCGTTCGTGGAATACATTTGGGGCGTGCGGCTCAAGTGTTGACGTCGTTTCTGCAGCGGTCGCAGCAGCTCGTCAGCGCGCTCTTTGCCAATCATGTCCTGGACCTGCACCGCAACCTTCTGATGAAGCGCAATGCTCCTGATCAAGCGCAATGCTCCTGATCACTCGCTACGCGGCGGCCACCATGCCGTGCAGCTCGACGCCTCGGCCCAGTCCCTGCTCGCCTCGGTCGGGTTCAATGCCGAGGCGCTCAGGCAGGTATGGATGCTTTCGCGCGCCACCCGTTTGGTGTCGTTCTTGAGACTGAACATGCGCTCCGCGCCAGGGTTTCCTCAATGCCGAGCACGACCAGCTCGTCATGTCGACCATCACGCGGTCCGCGGCGTCCTGTCCACGCTCAACGCGCGCGTCGCCCGCGCGATCGTGCAGGGTCCCGCCATTGGCGCGCCCGACCTCGCCACTGTCCTCGCGGAAACCGACCACGTCTTGCGGCACTGCACGCGGTCGTGCGGCAGGGGTGCTCGTGGGGATGGTGCCGATCAAGATGGACACGGCGCTGCACGCGTACCTGGCGCAGAAGGAGGTCGAGGCGACCAAGGTCGCGGCGGGGACGTGGAGGGCGTGACACGGTTGCCGTTGGGGAATGAAGTGGAGTGGGATTGGATCGCCGTTTGTCGCGTCTTTGTCCTCGAAAGAGCCTCTGAAGTGGTCCAAGGTGGCAACGACTCCTCGCCACTATCGCCCGCACATCGTGAGTGCACGTAAACGAGAAAAGACGGCAGGGATTATATTAAAACATCTCCGGCGGTTTCCCGGAACGGTTTCGAAAGGAAAAAGAGGGTGGACGGTTTAGGGATGACGGAACGTGCCATGGGCAGTGATGTACGTGACAAACGCGCCAAGCACAATCGGGTCGCGGTTCATCGCATCCAAATCACCAACGCCCGGCGGAACAAAATCAACACCATAAAATGCAGAGAGCGTGAGGAGATCGCGGTTTGACATGCCCAACGTCTCAATGTCCGAAACCCGCCGGGGAAATGAGCGTAGGGCGCGAATCGGGATTGAAAGCAATGGTTGATTGGGAAAGAGCGGCTCACCACCCTCAACGCCGCCATTGGGCCACCCAACCCACTCATCTTCTTGGTCAGCGGGCAAGGGCGGTGCACGTGCGCGAAAGACATTGCGGTCCGCATGGAAACCGGTGAGACGGTGGAGCGGCGGGATCATGGCCATGAGCATCGTCTGCTCCTCGACGTACTCGGGCGCGAGAAGATGCTCAGTGCGCGCATAGAACACGCGATACGCGCGCGCGTTCGAGAGTACCGCATCAAGTCGTTGCTCATGGACAAAATCCCCGACCATGACCAAGGCCACAACTTGGTTGTGGAGGCGGTCCATGCCGGCACGGAGATTGTCCACGTTGGTGCGGATATTGGCCGTGTCGGTGCGGAGATTGGCAATCTCTTCGCGTAGCGGGGCGAGCCGCTGATTGACGACTTGGTCGACGATGGCCGCGAACGCAGCGATGTCGGCGCCAGCCACGTCTGGGCGTGTCGCGACGTTGATGACCTGGTGAAGGAGGGGGAGGAGCAAATATTAGCCACAAAGTAACCATCTTCAATCCAGTACCAACCAATAAATACCCGTTGCTGATGAACTTCGGCGTCACAAAGCAAACCCAAACGGATGCGCTCCTCCTGCTCGCGCTCAGCGACCTGGTTCGCGGGGTAGTTGTGCCCAGCAGCCGCTTGATGTCGCACATGCGCAGCAGCAAACTCCACGCGGGCAAGTTGGGCTTGCACAACTGCATCGATAATCGTGCGGCTCGTGACGGGCTGGTCCACACCGTGCACGACCTCGTGTGGTGGCT
>GG745353.1:366263-409176 GCA_000151295.1 Allomyces macrogynus ATCC 38327 | reverse complement strand
GGCCAGTAGTTCAACAACAAGTGTAACAGCAGGCACTGTTTGATGCCAACATCCCAGTGTGCAAATGGCAAATTCTGTGTGCTATGCTGCACCTGTGTACATTCATCCCCCCCCCCCCCTTGGCAGAGTCTCGCTGATTATTGTGGTTGGATAGTGTTGCAGCAGCTTGCTGTGCATTCTGAGGTTTTGTGGCTGCAAGAGGTCACCAGGCACTGGTCCAAGTGCAAGGACATGCAGTCCAACTTGGGCAGTGCAGGACCTAACTCAATGATCTTGTCAACCACTGAGTCTGCCAAGAATGCCATGTCAACTCTTCTTGGGCTGCACCTGGCAACTGCATGTGCTCTTGTCAATTGCAATACTGTTGGTCACACTCCCAATGATGCACAATTTGATGATGGTCCTTTTGGCCACCCACTGCCAACAAACATGGCATTGGCAACAATCTTGTTTGCAGGCGTCAATGTAATGGCATTGGCAACATCAACTTTCATGGCTGACCCCCAGGCAGCATGCTCCACCTTTGGCCACCTGCTGGAAAGCACCATGTCGTCCAGTAGCTTCTCATATGGCAGTGTCAACACCACCATGACTGCAAGATTGACACCCACTGCCAAATTGACACTCTCAGCAGGATGCATCTGCACCCCCACTGCTGCTGCTGCTGCTGCTGCTGCTGCTGCTGCTGCTGACAGCAGGATTGACAATGGTGAGGATGGAGATGACACTGACAACAAGCAAGATGACACCAACAGTGAGCAAGACAATGCTGACAATGAGCAACATGATGTGAATGACAAGCAACATGACACTGACAATGAGCAACACAACACTGACAGCAACCAAGCACTGTTGCTCATGATTCCAGTGCATGCTGCTGCTCCAGCACCCACTGCTTGTGTGCCTGCCATTCCACTGGGTGCAGCCACCAATGTGGTGAATGAGTATGAGCCACCACTCAAGGACTGTTGAGGCAAACATGATTTTGATGATGTCCTGCTTGTGCTCCATGACCTGTCACCTGCTCATGTCTGCAAGCTTGTGGCCCACTTTGGCTTCAAGATGTGCAAGGATGGCTGACAGCCTGCCCCTCAGTGGGCCCATGACCTTGTCAAGTCCCAACAGGCACAGCTCAAGAAGCATGAGCTTGTGCTGCAGCTGACACCACCACCACTGCCAGCCCAAGATGCACCTCAGCCCTGCTGTAAAGCAATACACACAGGGCATGCACTGCTCAAGAACCATGCTGGACCACTGTTGCTGCTGCCACTGCTGCTACTGCTGTCATCACTGCCACCACCACTGCTACTGGCCCAAGATGTGCCTTGGCCCCACCAGTTTGCAAAGTGTGCAGGGCCACTGCTGCTGCCATCATCACTGCTACTGCCACCACTGCTGGCCCAAGATGCGCCTTGGCCCTGCCAGTTTGCAAAGTGCACAGGGCTACCACTGCCACTGTTGGAATCCAACTGCACCAAGCATGCTCGTCATCATTGAATGAGAGGTGCTGTTGTTATTTGATCCTGTTTTGATTTTGAATGTGGAGCATGGGCAGAGGCATGCAGGGCCATTGGCATTGAGCCCCAACAAGTGCATGTATCATTGAGCAAGTACTGCTCTTTTATCTTATATCCTTTGATGTGCCACATCCTGTCTTCATTGCCCTGTTGTTTGCCTAACTGTGTGCAGGAGACTTGTGTCCCATGCAGACTGAGCTCAGTTGTCTGCCAACATGTCTGATCAATCCACTCCAGTCTCTGCTGCTGCTCACCACCATGCTCAGCAGAGCTGATACCTGCAGAGAAGGTGCATCTATACATCTGCAATGCTTCCTCCAAATTGGAAAAGAAGCAGGCGCATGGGTGAAGCGCTTTGCAGTGTTGCCGTGTCAGGGTGCAGTGATCAGCTCAGGGTCACTATGTCAACCAAAATCATCAGTCAAGGTCTGGAGGGTGTTCATTTGAATTCGTCCCCAAATGCAACCCTGGACCAACCACATACGATCCAGAAAAACAGACAATGGGACCATTCTCTCCTTGCAATGTACTTTCCATTACCTTTTCAATCACATTCATATTGCATCTGGGTGAGAAGTTAGACTTGTTTGAGCACCAGACCAATCTGGTCGAGTGCAAGTTCAGAGCCAAGTCTGCTTGCTTACAGCAACAGTGTGGTGCCAACCATCACCTTCTTCTCCCCCTCACTCTGTTGCACCATGCTGCTGCCAACCAATTTGCAATATGATTTCCAGGCTATCAGAAACAGTTTACTGCACGACCTGCCCACCTGCTACTCCCAATGCAAATGGTTTTGCAGCAAGGCTGGATCTCAACTCACAGCCCCACTGCTGCCCACTGCTGCAAACAAACAAGTACAACAACAGGGCAGGTGTGTGCACCTCCAATGCACAAGGTGGCTTTCCTCCCTTGACTCTCCTGATTTTGCCAACCTGGCAGTCAGTGCCATGGTTCTGGACAGGTTAGGAAGTGAGGTAGGCGGGGTGGACACTGATGACGACTTGGTGGTCAATGATGCTCACATTGATGCCAATGTCAATCCTGTTGGCATTGAAGCAGGTGCCAATCAACCAGCACAACCCACCCACATTGTGTCGTCTGTGCCATACCCATGCGCCTGCAATATCAATTATGACACAGCCCTCAACATCATGTGGCAAGGCCATTCCATGATGGGCATGGCGTGATTTGTGCAGCATTTCTCGAATGCAGCAGCCCTCACAGACCACATTGCACATGACATAGTGCTTGCCATCCCACACCCCCTGTTGTATGCAAAGTGTGGGTCCCAGTGCACTGAAAAATCGTTTGATGCAACTGTCTTCACACTTGCATATGCACAGCCTGTGCAACTGCTCACATGGCACTGCATGGCCTGCACCTTTGTCACACCATGGGATGGGTGTGAGTTTGGCATTGTCAACATGAACAATGTCACACTGCTTGCGTTTGAGCTGATCCTTGAGTACCTCGAGCTGTTTCACGAGTTGGGTGCATCTGTCTCATCATGGTGGGCAGCCAAGGTCACACACTACATTGCTATCTTTGGTGCACAGCCCAACAAGGTTGTGGACCTTACCAAGATGTGGACTGGGCTTCAATCTCGACTGCTGTCATGGATTGCAGCATTTGTGTACCTGATGCACATTGATGTGGCCATCTTCAATTGCATGTGCCCACCTGGGGAAATGCTTGAGATGGTCACAGCTGATGGAATCATTCTTTCGATTGCAATGTCGTGGCTCAAGATGCTGTGGCAGCCTTGGTCCTGTGGCGAGTCAGCGCACCACACATCAGTTCACACAGACTGCAATGTTGATCCGCCCAAATGTGGCCACAAGGAAACGTTTGTCAAGGCGCTTTGTGTGGCCATCCATCAACAAATCTCGCTCACAATTGCACTTGATGATGCAAATGGTGTCACCATTGGCAATGATGACACGCCAGATGGCAATGCTGCTGACTAACAGAATAATGCCCTGGACCCAAACTGTCTTGTGGCTGCCAATCTTGTGCCCATGCAGTGCCTCACCATGGGCTCATCCACAATTGTGCAGCTGCTCATAGTGATTGGCAAAATCAGGAGAGTCAAGGGAGGAAAGCCACCTTGTGCATTGGAGGTGCACACACCTGCCCTGTTGTTGTACTTGTTTGTTTGCAGCAGTGGGCAGCAGTGGGGCTGTGAGTTGAGATCCAGCCTTGCTGCAAAACCATTTGCATTGGGAGTAGCAGGTGGGCAGGTCGTGCAGTAAACTGTTTCTGATAGCCTGGAAATCATATTGCAAATTGGTTGGCAGCAGCATGGTGCAACAGAGTGAGGGGGAGAAGAAGGTGATGGTTGGCACCACACTGTTGCTGTAAGCAAGCAGACTTGGCTCTGAACTTGCACTCGACCAGATTGGTCTGGTGCTCAAACAAGTCTAACTTCTCACCCAGATGCAATATGAATGTGATTGAAAAGGTAATGGAAAGTACATTGCAAGGAGAGAATGGTCCCATTGTCTGTTTTTCTGGATCGTATGTGGTTGGTCCAGGGTTGCATTTGGGGACGAATTCAAATGAACACCCTCCAGACCTTGACTGATGATTTTGGTTGACATAGTGACCCTGAGCTGATCACTGCACCCTGACACGGCAACACTGCAAAGCGCTTCACCCATGCGCCTGCTTCTTTTCCAATTTGGAGGAAGCATTGCAGATGTATAGATGCACCTTCTCTGCAGGTATCAGCTCTGCTGAGCATGGTGGTGAGCAGCAGCAGAGACTGGAGTGGATTGATCAGACATGTTGGCAGACAACTGAGCTCAGTCTGCATGGGACACAAGTCTCCTGCACACAGTTAGGCAAACAACAGGGCAATGAAGACAGGATGTGGCACATCAAAGGATATAAGATAAAAGAGCAGTACTTGCTCAATGATACATGCACTTGTTGGGGCTCAATGCCAATGGCCCTGCATGCCTCTGCCCATGCTCCACATTCAAAATCAAAACAGGATCAAATAACAACAGCACCTCTCATTCAATGATGACGAGCATGCTTGGTGCAGTTGGATTCCAACAGTGGCAGTGGTAGCCCTGTGCACTTTGCAAACTGGCAGGGCCAAGGCGCATCTTGGGCCAGCAGTGGTGGCAGTAGCAGTGATGATGGCAGCAGCAGTGGCCCTGCACACTTTGCAAACTGGTGGGGCCAAGGCACATCTTGGGCCAGTAGCAGTGGTGGTGGCAGTGATGACAGCAGTAGCAGCAGTGGCAGCAGCAACAGTGGTCCAGCATGGTTCTTGAGCAGTGCATGCCCTGTGTGTATTGCTTTACAGCAGGGCTGAGGTGCATCTTGGGCTGGCAGTGGTGGTGGTGTCAGCTGCAGCACAAGCTCATGCTTCTTGAGCTGTGCCTGTTGGGACTTGACAAGGTCATGGGCCCACTGAGGGGCAGGCTGTCAGCCATCCTTGCACATCTTGAAGCCAAAGTGGGCCACAAGCTTGCAGACATGAGCAGGTGACAGGTCATGGAGCACAAGCAGGACATCATCAAAATCATGTTTGCCTCAACAGTCCTTGAGTGGTGGCTCATACTCATTCACCACATTGGTGGCTGCACCCAGTGGAATGGCAGGCACACAAGCAGTGGGTGCTGGAGCAGCAGCATGCACTGGAATCATGAGCAACAGTGCTTGGTTGCTGTCAGTGTTGTGTTGCTCATTGTCAGTGTCATGTTGCTTGTCATTCACATCATGTTGCTCATTGTCAGCATTGTCTTGCTCACTGTTGGTGTCATCTTGCTTGTTGTCAGTGTCATCTCCATCCTCACCATTGTCAATCCTGCTGTCAGCAGCAGCAGCAGCAGCAGCAGCAGCAGCAGCAGCAGTGGGGGTGCAGATGCATCCTGCTGAGAGTGTCAATTTGGCAGTGGGTGTCAATCTTGCAGTCATGGTGGTGTTGACACTGCCATATGAGAAGCTACTGGACGACATGGTGCTTTCCAGCAGGTGGCCAAAGGTGGAGCATGCTGCCTGGGGGTCAGCCATGAAAGTTGATGTTGCCAATGCCATTACATTGACGCCTGCAAACAAGATTGTTGCCAATGCCATGTTTGTTGGCAGTGGGTGGCCAAAAGGACCATCATCAAATTGTGCATCATTGGGAGTGTGACCAACAGTATTGCAATTGACAAGAGCACATGCAGTTGCCAGGTGCAGCCCAAGAAGAGTTGACATGGCATTCTTGGCAGACTCAGTGGTTGACAAGATCATTGAGTTAGGTCCTGCACTGCCCAAGTTGGACTGCATGTCCTTGCACTTGGACCAGTGCCTGGTGACCTCTTGCAGCCACAAAACCTCAGAATGCACAGCAAGCTGCTGCAACACTATCCAACCACAATAATCAGCGAGACTCTGCCAAGGGGGGGGGGGGGATGAATGTACACAGGTGCAGCATAGCACACAGAATTTGCCATTTGCACACTGGGATGTTGGCATCAAACAGTGCCTGCTGTTACACTTGTTGTTGAACTACTGGCCAACACTGGTCACACACCACTGGTCATTTTTTGTGAGCATGTATATGGCCACAGCAAGAAGCTGCCCAAGTTGCCATCACTGTATGCCATGGACTTGCTGATTTTGTGTGTGGCATGCATGTGGATTGAGTTTCATACTGACATGCTGCTGGTTGTGGTGTGGGCACCAGCCACTGTGTGCAAGCACATGCATTATCTGTGCATCTACTCAATGAGGCAGTGCTGTTAGGTTCATAGCAACAGAAGTGGCCCATCAAACCAGCAAGTTTGCCATGTACCCAGACTTGGTCCAGCACACCACCATCTCCTTTATGCTGCTCAACCACAAAAATTACAAGTACCACACCTTGGTCTTCTTGGTGCTTGTGGCCTATTGGAAATTCATCAAGCACCCAATGGTGAAGCTGTTCAAAAAGGCACTGCCAGGCATAACCAACTATGTCATCAAAAACATCCATTCAGTCCTGCAGCAGCACCACACAACCACCTTCACTGATTTCACAGGGATTCTGTGCACAGTTGCTCAGATTGCACACAAGTGGGCAGGAGCTCATTCACCAACACATTCAAGAAGAAGGAACTGAGTCAGCTGTGGACCTTGGACTGGTTCAAACTGTTCACAAACCACATCAAGGTGCACCCACTTGGGAAGATCTTTATGGCAATGGAGCCACTCAAGGGTGGTGTGGTCAAGCTGGCACTGGTGGTCACAGACACAACTGAAAGCATGCATCAAGTTGCTACAATTGAGCCTCAAAGTGTTGATGAGAGCCATGCCCACCGCCTACTTGCTCTACCATTGGTCAACCAACCACATGTTCAATTCCTGGGGCAAGAAATGCTGGAAGAAGAGTTGCAGGCGCACCACAAACACGCCTGACAACACCATTGTCATTGACCAGTGTGGCCATCACTTCCACGAGCTCTGCCTCCGCAAGGCCATGAAGGGCGAGTGCAGCATTTGCCATGACATGAGGTTTGCAGAGTTCACAAAACTGGGCAAGCAATGGGGGTGCAAACATGCAGCTGCTGTCGAACAGGAGCTTGAGGACGAGCGTGTGTGGGCGAGTGCCAGCAGTGCCATGTCATCGGCATTGGCGTCTTTGTCAACGGCCATGGTGAGCCCGAGTATGGTGAGCAGTATGGTGAGCCTGAGCACTGTGGGCGCCATCAGCAGCACGATGGGCACTGCAAGCGCCACGACCTCGCTGTTGACCACGACCGTGGCCACACCGACTGTGGACTTGGATGGCGACGTGGTCATGGCCGAGGCGACGGGTAATGGCGCGGCCGACACGGCGGTCACGGGCAGCACTGCGGCAACGAGTCCAGATGGTCTCAACACGGAGGCGACTGAGAATGAGGGTGAGGGCGACAAGGACGACAGCGCGGACGACGACGCCGAGCGCATCGCAGCAGACGCTCGGAACCACGGTCGCGAGGGCGATAGCCAACGTGGCGAGCGAGGGAGCCACGCGCGTGTTGTGCGAGGACGAGATTGAAGGTCGAGTGGAAGATTTGTTGGTGCGGGGGCGCGCAAGGCCGGCCCTGTGCTCTCAGCCGCACCGCACGTCGCCTGGTTGTCGGCGCGGAAGGAGCACCGCGAGCTTGTCAGCTCCCCACGCCGACCTGAACACAACCCCAAGGTCAGTACTTGCTGCAATCCACTGCAACATTCTGCAATTCCCTCGCCACCGTCGTCGTCGTCGTCAGCCTCGTCAACTCACGCGCGCCGGCTTCATTCGCTGACCAGCAACCCACCAACGCTGCGCCCGAGACTGCACACCAACTCGTACCCCCGACCAGCCCCGTCGAGCACCGCCAAGGACCAAGGTCCGTATAGCCCAAACGAGAAGTGCTGGAACCGCGCGCCAGATGACAAAGTATTGACCTGCAAGCGGCTATTTATCCAGCAGCGAAAATGGAGAACGAGCAGAACGCCATTGACCCCGCTGCCGCCGGCGCTGCCGGTGCGGACGACGCGATGGACGTCGTCGTCCCGCCCGCGGCGGAGCCTGGAGGCGCGCAGCCCGCGGCTGGTCCGGCCCCTCTGGCGCCTCCGGTGGCGGCTGTTCCTGGCGTCCCTCGGCCCCGTTTTTTCGCGACCCTGAATGACCCGCAGCAGCTCGTCGTCATGTCGCCGCCGCCGCTGCAGCCGGTATTTAGCTTCCGTGTTTGCCTGCAATCTTTGCGTGCATGTGCATGCTTCGTTTGAGACTCATCAACTGACCTTGGTCCCATTTCCGTGGTCTTTTGCGTGTAGATTATCTGTGGCGAGCCACCACACGAGGTCGTGCACGGTGTGGACCAGCCCGTCACGAGCCGCACGATTATCGATGCAGTTGTGCAAGCCCAACTTGCCCGCGTGGAGTTTGCTGCTGCGCATGTGCGACATCAAGCGGCTGCTGGGCACAACTACCCCGCGAACCAGGTCGCTGAGCGCGAGCAGGAGGAGCGCATCCGTTTGGGTTTGCTTTGTGACGCCGAAGTTCATCAGCAACGGGTATTTATTGGTTGGTACTGGATTGAAGATGGTTACTTTGTGGCTAATATTTGCTCCTCCCCCTCCTTCACCAGGTCATCAACGTCGCGACACGCCCAGACGTGGCTGGCGCCGACATCGCTGCGTTCGCGGCCATCGTCGACCAAGTCGTCAATCAGCGGCTCGCCCCGCTACGCGAAGAGATTGCCAATCTCCGCACCGACACGGCCAATATCCGCACCAACGTGGACAATCTCCGTGCCGGCATGGACCGCCTCCACAACCAAGTTGTGGCCTTGGTCATGGTCGGGGATTTTGTCCATGAGCAACGACTTGATGCGGTACTCTCGAACGCGCGCGCGTATCGCGTGTTCTATGCGCGCACTGAGCATCTTCTCGCGCCCGAGTACGTCGAGGAGCAGACGATGCTCATGGCCATGATCCCGCCGCTCCACCGTCTCACCGGTTTCCATGCGGACCGCAATGTCTTTCGCGCACGTGCACCGCCCTTGCCCGCTGACCAAGAAGATGAGTGGGTTGGGTGGCCCAATGGCGGCGTTGAGGGTGGTGAGCCGCTCTTTCCCAATCAACCATTGCTTTCAATCCCGATTCGCGCCCTACGCTCATTTCCCCGGCGGGTTTCGGACATTGAGACGTTGGGCATGTCAAACCGCGATCTCCTCACGCTCTCTGCATTTTATGGTGTTGATTTTGTTCCGCCGGGCGTTGGTGATTTGGATGCGATGAACCGCGACCCGATTGTGCTTGGCGCGTTTGTCACGTACATCACTGCCCATGGCACGTTCCGTCATCCCTAAACCGTCCACCCTCTTTTTCCTTTCGAAACCGTTCCGGGAAACCGCCGGAGATGTTTTAATATAATCCCTGCCGTCTTTTCTCGTTTACGTGCACTCACGATGTGCGGGCGATAGTGGCGAGGAGTCGTTGCCACCTTGGACCACTTCAGAGGCTCTTTCGAGGACAAAGACGCGACAAACGGCGATCCAATCCCACTCCACTTCATTCCCCAACGGCAACCGTGTCACGCCCTCCACGTCCCCGCCGCGACCTTGGTCGCCTCGACCTCCTTCTGCGCCAGGTACGCGTGCAGCGCCGTGTCCATCTTGATCGGCACCATCCCCACGAGCACCCCTGCCGCACGACCGCGTGCAGTGCCGCAAGACGTGGTCGGTTTCCGCGAGGACAGTGGCGAGGTCGGGCGCGCCAATGGCGGGACCCTGCACGATCGCGCGGGCGACGCGCGCGTTGAGCGTGGACAGGACGCCGCGGACCGCGTGATGGTCGACATGACGAGCTGGTCGTGCTCGGCATTGAGGAAACCCTGGCGCGGAGCGCATGTTCAGTCTCAAGAACGACACCAAACGGGTGGCGCGCGAAAGCATCCATACCTGCCTGAGCGCCTCGGCATTGAACCCGACCGAGGCGAGCAGGGACTGGGCCGAGGCGTCGAGCTGCACGGCATGGTGGCCGCCGCGTAGCGAGTGATCAGGAGCATTGCGCTTGATCAGGAGCATTGCGCTTCATCAGAAGGTTGCGGTGCAGGTCCAGGACATGATTGGCAAAGAGCGCGCTGACGAGCTGCTGCGACCGCTGCAGAAACGACGTCAACACTTGAGCCGCACGCCCCAAATGTATTCCACGAACGAGATCCCAATTACTCCCCGACCCGGTGGCGGCCGCCCGTAATATGGAAGACAAACTGGGCAATGCCGTCGGGATTCGCCAGCAGCGCATACCACTCGTTGAGCGCCTCCGCGGGCACCTGGAAGGGGTGGACAAACTCGACACCATAAAACAGACCGAGCAGCGAGAGCTGGTAGTTCGTCATCCGACCGACCAGAAATGCGTGCCGTGGGAACGCATCGCGCACCCGCTCCGGCATCAAAATGCATACCCATGGTCGAAATGTGGGTCCACCCTGACCCAGATCTCATCCACCCCAGGGCCAAGGGGCGGCGCGTCTAACGTGAACCGCTCCGGCTCGCGCAAAAACAGCTCAAGACGGTTCGGCCGTGGAAGCACGAGCTCAAGGCGCGTTTTCGTCAAATGACGCACGTCATTTTCGTCAATCGGCACCGCGTTCGCGAACTCGAATGCGTGGCTGTTGATGATTTCCGCAGCAGAGACCGTGGACATGACGTACGTGAACTTGACGGCACGCAAGATACGCTCGCCATGAGCAAGACGCACACGATGCGCTTCAGCTAGGTGCCGTTGGATGTCGTCGACTTGGTTGCTGAGCCACACGAGCTGGCCACGGGTCCGGCCCGACTCTTGGACGACGAAATCGTGCGTCGCCTGCTGTTGCTGCTGCATGTCCTGCTGTTGCTGCTGCACCACCTCTTGCTGCTGCCGAATCGCCTGCTGCTGCTGTTGAATCACCTGCTGCCGCCCGCGCATCTCGGCGAGCTGCTCTTGGATGTTGGCCAAACTGGCAATGATTTCGTTGTGGCCGGGCAAAGCGGGCGGTGGCATGAGAGAGGACGCGAGCTAAACGCGTGAAAATGCAACAAGTAAGAGGAATTCATGGCAATCGAGTAGCACAATCCAGCAACACAAGACGTACCTGCATCCAAAATTGGTGCGCATCGTGGTAGCCGGTAAGAGCTTGGTGGGCCCACTCGTTGAGGCCCGCCGGCAGCTCCATGGCCACATTGCCGCCGTTTACGACGAGGTGCACGGCCTTTTGGTGCAGGCCGAAGTACTCGTCGGCGACCTTTTTGGCGTCGGCAATCTCGGCGTGCGTCGGGACGTGTCCAGCCGGAAGAAATGCGGCGGGCAGAACTTGGCGGCGCGCCTAAAGCCAGAAAACCGTCAGTGAGCGGATTACCAGCATGTGCTGGTACTGCAGGCCATTGAGAAAGAGGCGAACCGGCTGCTGCAGCGGCTGCGCGCCTGGAGCGGCGGGAACGAACTCGGCTTGGTTCATTTTGTCGTTGACTAGAACGCGGCAAATGGTGCTCCAGTGGGTGAGGGCACAAGCGTCGGGAGCGTCCAGGGAACGAGTTGGCCCGGCCTTCCCACAGCCGGACAATGGGACTGCCGTACGTTAAAACAGCACTTGTCGGGACCGTGGACGTGTGCGACAGCGCCGAGTCGTCAGGAGAAGAACGAAACGCGTAGACTGGTCGGGGTCAGGTCGGTGCAGTCGGGCTGGTCACGGACGGGGAAGTGAATGAATGCTGTTGGACCAGGTTGCGTGAGGCGACGGCACGACCACCGGGGACCAGCGAGACGATGTCGACGGCGTTGCTGGGAGTGCTGACCTTTTTGGTGTCGGTGGTGAGTGATCGTGGGGGAGAGAGAGAGAGAGAGGGCGAGCACGGCGGTTGGTCGGTGCGTGAAGCACGGTGGTCGGTGGTCGGTGGTAAACACCCGCTTGCGCTGATGCCGCGGCTGATCACTTTTCCTCGCGCCAATGCCAACTGCCGCATCCAAACACAGGATAGAACATAATCCGAACCATTCCTGTGACAATCCTGCTCACGCCCTCCACGTCCCCGCCGCGACCTTGGTCGCCTCGACCTCCTTCTGCGCCAGGTACGCGTGCAGCGCCGCGTCCATCTTGATCGGCACCATCCCCGCGAGTACCCTCACCTGCCGCACGACCGCGCGCAGCGCCGCATCCTCCGACGCCCGGAACCTCCGCACCGCCAACTCCATTGCGACCCTGAGCACCGCCGGGACACACGGCGTGACCTCCGGCGCCGCCCGCGCCAACCGCGCCGCGTACGCCGCGAGCGCCGCACTCGATTCCAACGGCGCCGTCGGAACCAGCGCGCACGTCTCGAGCGCGCGCCACGCATCGTTGTCCGCCTCGGCGGTACCGGCCGACGCGAGAACGTGCAGCGCGGCCACGTGCCGGAGGAGCTCGGCGGTCGCGCGGGAGGCGGTCGCGACGGGGTCGTCCGCGACGTCCGCGGCGGAAAAGTGCCGCAAGACGTGGTCGGTTTCCGCGAGGACGGTGGCGAGGCCGGGCGCGCCAATGGCGGGACCCTGCACGATCGCGCGGGCGACGCGCGCGTTGAGCGTGGACAGGACGCCGCGGACCGCGTGGCATTGCGCGTACAGGTAAATGGCCGCGTCGAGCCGGTCCTCGTGCCGCGCGCGGTCGGCCGCGGCGTGCACGATCGTGGCGAGGTACGCGGCGCGGTCGGCCAGGCCGAGGAAGGAGAGGTACGTGTCCGGCACGTTGCCCGCAGGTGCGGAGCCGGCGGCCGACGAGTCTTGCGGCGCGTCCTGCACCCATTGAATCAGCTGTTCGTGTGCAAACGCGCGCCACGCGGCGTAGCCCGGCACGGTCGCGTAGTGCGCGAGCCGCAAAATGTACTGCAGCCGGTCGGTGTGGTCGAGCTGCGACGCGTAGAGCACGAGCATCGTCTGCAGCGGCACGGTCTGCGGGTTCGGCCCGAAATCCGGCTGCATCGTACGCACGTCGTTTGGGTCGGCGGGCACGCGCAGGCACCCGTAGTAGTGCAGCGCGAGCGCGACGTGCAGCGCGTCGACTTGGTGCGCCGCGTGCCGGTAGAGGAACGTGATGGCCTTTTCAAACAGACCCGCCGTGAGCAGGATCCGGAAGTGCGCGAGCGCGCTCTGCTTGCCCATGTGCGGGTCGAGCCGCAGAATCTCATCTTGAAAGTCGGCGACCGTGTACCCTTGCCTGAGCAATACAAGCCGGAGCCACAGCCAGTCCTCGGTCGACGCGACAATCGAGTCGAGCCTCTTGTTGTCCAAGTCGCACCGGCCCACAATCTTGAGCACCGCGAGCTTGTACGGGTCCGCGGTCGCCGCCGTCTCGGGCGTTAGCGCGATACTCGCGTAG
The DNA here is from genome assembly GCA_000151295.1 of Allomyces macrogynus ATCC 38327. Classification (NCBI taxonomy): domain Eukaryota; kingdom Fungi; phylum Blastocladiomycota; class Blastocladiomycetes; order Blastocladiales; family Blastocladiaceae; genus Allomyces; species Allomyces macrogynus. The sequence continues at coordinate 395,817 of GG745353.1, read as the reverse complement.
TAGGCACCCAACTGGTCCTCGAGCGCCGGCGTCATTTCATTGTTGAGCCACGCGCCGAAAAACACGCGGAAATTGTCCTCGCCCGCACGCAGCGGCATCTTGGCCATGTAGGCGCGCGCGGCCTCGCGGTGGCCCGCGCGCATCATGAAGAACAGCACGACCCACACGGGCATGTCGGTCTCTGGGTCGAGTTCCGGGTTCGTGAGTTCCCACTGGTCCCACCGACGGAACCGGAACCGCACAAAGGCCTCGACGCGCCGTGTCACGGTCGGGTCGCCGCCCATCATGGCCGCCTTAGGCTGCTGCTTGATCGTCTGGTCAAGGAACGCCGCAAACGCCTCTTCCAAGTACGCGCGCGCGCCGGACAGCCAGTCCGTAACCAACTCCTCGCGCCGCGCGGCCGCGTCGTCCGACGTGTCGAGGCACGCCCCGGCGTACGCGAGCGGGCCGACCGTCTGCGGCCGCAACATGCGCGAGAGCAAGTGCCAGGCCTCAGCTGTATCGTCAGTCGGGGTCAGCGTCGTGCCGGCCGTGACTTGCGCGAGCAGGTCGAGCACGTTGTGCTGGTCGCTTGGGGCGTCGTGCAGCCGTTTCAAGACGGCTAAGTACCCGTGCGCCTTGGCGACAAGCGGCGCCGGGAGAGCGCGCGCGGAGGGAGAACCAAAAGTCGACCGCATCAGCGGGAGGGCGAGCGTGGGCGTGGAGCCGGCGGCAAATGCCGGGTCCGGGCCGACCTGCGTCATGATTTCGCGGCGCATCACTTCCCACTCGGCGTTCAGGGCCTGTTCGACGAGGCATTCGGCGTCCCAGGAGGTCTGGAGACGAGTAGGCATGGGGGATCAGGATGCGGAGCGAGTGGTGGGAACACGAACGTGCATCCTAGCGTACCTTGGCCGTGGCCGTCTCCATGGTCGACATGACGAGCTGGTCGTGCTCGGCGTTGAGGAATCCCTGGAGCGGAGCGCGCTCATGTTCAGTCTCAAGAACGGCTCCAACGCGGGGTGGCGCTCGGACTGAAGCATAAATACCGCGACGTCCGTGTCGCTCGCGGTGATCGGCCGCCCCGCGTCGCTCGCGCGCGTGAGGTCGAGCATGTCAACATCCTGCTTGAGCGCTTCGGCATTGAACCCGACCGAGGCGAGCAACGACTGGGCTGAAGCGTCGAGCTGCGCGGCATGGTGGCCACCACGCAGCGAGAGATCGGTCGCATTGCGCTCGATGAGGCGCAGCGAGCGCACGGCGACTTGGTCGAGGTTGCGGTGCAGGTCCGGGACGCGGTCGGCAAAGAGGGCGCCGTCGAGCTGCTGCGACTGCTGCAGCAGGTCCTGCAGGCGTGGGACGGCCATGATGCGTGCAGCTGGAACTGGTCGGCGGGCGTGCAGGCGGGTCCGGGCGCGGGCCGCGCAAAGTGTAGCAAGCTACTGCGCGGGAAACGGTCGTGATCGGCTGCTGTGCCGGTGGCCAGATCGCACCGTCGTCGTCGTGGTCGTGGTCGTGGTCGTCGTGGTCGTCGTGGTCGGTGCTGTGGTGCAAGTATCGGCGCGGCGACGCGCCAGCATCGCCAGCATGGAAACGCGTCACGTGCAATGGCTGTGAGCAGACGCAGCCTGCGTCTGCCGGCCGGAGCGCGCCAGGCAGTTACCGCCGACACAGACAAGCAGAGGGTGCCTCTTGAGCGCCAACACGCCGAGGCGCTCGCAGGCAGCAAGACGCAGCAAGCGCGTCGTGGCCATATCGCGCCGAACCTTGCACACACCATCTTGCCGGGCACCCTCGTCTTCGTCCACGACGACGACCAGGCTCCGCCATCGACGACAGCATCCGGCCGCGCGCTGTCGCTCGGGATCCCCACGCCACCACTCAGCTCAACAACCGGGAGACTCACCCGCAACCGCGCAACGACTTGCAATCTTTCCGTTGCACCAACATCACGATGGCGTCGACGTCCACGGGCCTGCTCATCGACCTGGGCCCGCCCGAAACGGTCGCGCTGCGGCCCATTGGCTCGCGCGGCGCCCTCATCCAAGACGAATCACTCTTCGCCGCCATTGTCAACCTACTCATCTTGCGCGGCCAGTACCGGCCCCCCGCCTCGGCCAACCTCAATCGCGCCCAGATCCCGGCCCTGCTCCAAGATTTCCTGCTCGACTACACGCCGCGCCTGCCGAGCTCTGTCTACACGCGGTCCGACGCGCTCACGTTCCTTGAAGAAGAGTCGCAGTCGCGTATGAAAACTCGCTGCTGCCAATTCGGTCGAGTACTTTCTGACCAAGCGGGGAGCAATCGTCGACAACATACCAGAATGCGTCCTCAACCCGCACGTCAACAGTCCCTCGCAATTCGACCCAGCGCCCGTACTCTACTTTCTCCAGTACCTCGACATCCCGCTCGTCCACGCGGTTCTCGCCGACCCAGCCGAGGCCTTCCAGACCTACTCGGAACTCGACCGGTGCCGCACCTGGGACAATCTCCTGCGCATGCACCACGCGCGCGCCTGTATGTCCTTCTCATTCTGCACCCTCTCCACCCGCTCACCTAACCTGCCGCCGCCATCTCCGCCAGCTCCGGTCCTCTCCACTTTCCTGAAGACCCTCGCCGCGCGACCCGCGACCATTACCCCACCTTTCCTCCTCGCGCTCGCATCGATGCCGTACCACCCCTACTCGCTCCTCTACAATCCTCTCACGGCCAACTGGCAATTGGTCGCGCGCAACGCCGACCTGCTCCTGCTCGTGCACGTCAAGCCCATTGACGCGCACGGCACGATCCTCTACGAGGACCTCGAACCACTTGCGATGCAGTCGACCGAGGCACGCCCCGCGATTCCGCTGCCGCAGTCGGCCGTGGTCAAGGGGAAATACCCTGCGGGGACGTACCCGTCGGACGACCCGTTTGCCGACCAGGAACCCGCAGCAGCTGCGACGGTGGTGGAGACGGCGGCGGCGGCGCCGGACCGCGCGTTCCGTGACGAGACGTTCCGGTACGTCCGTGCGCGGCCCGGGAACGAGCCGGGGATGGTGGTGGTGGATGACGGCGCGGGCGCGGCGGATCAAGAACAGATTGACAAGGAGTACGTTCGGTTATTCTCCCGCTGAACTTGGATCGCAGCAGTAAACTGACTCGAACCCGTATCGTGGAATCGTAGTTTCGCCATCGCACTCGCTCTGCAAGAGCAATCCGACGCTGAGGCCACTGCGGCCGCCGCCGAAGCTGCCGCCCGTGCGTACGCGGCCGCACCGATGGACGCGTACGCTCCGCCAGGTTTCTTGACGGGTGGCCGGCCCGGTGCGCCCGTGTCGCCCAAGAAAAAGAAGGGGTTCTTCAGTACGCTGTTCCGGAAAAAGTCGAAGCGCGCGCCAGAACCGCAACCAGACTTGTTGTCGTAAAAAAGCGCGCTGGCGCGCGTTCCTTGTATATCTTATTCTTGCCGTTTCTAGTTGGCAGTCACTTTGAAATCGTGTTGTGATCAATAGACGTTGGTTTTTGTTCTCTTCCGCATCATTCGCGTTTGCTCCTGCTCCCCTCCCTGCACGTTTGCTGTTCTCAAATCGTCGTCTGCCGCACTCTCTGCCATTTTTCGGCCTTATCCGCGCTCATCCAATCTGTGGAAATCAACGACGGCAAAGAAAAGCAAGCAGCAGTCCAACTTCATTCCAAACCCCCAAAATAAAAAAGAAAACACACGAAGAAATACGCTATCTAAAGCACAATACACGCTCCACCTCCCTCGCTCCTACTTACTTCTGCTGCTGCTCGAGCTTGCGCTGCTCCTGGTACGCCTTGATCAGCTCGACCTGCACGTTGGGCAAGACGGGTTCGTGGCGCAGGTACTCCATGGTAAACTCACCCATCCCCTGCGTGACGGCGCGCAAGTCTGACGAGTACCCAAACATGTTGTTCAGCGGCACGAGCGCATCAATCACGACATACTCGTCCTGGACCTCCGAATCCGTGATCGTGCCCTTGCGCTTGTTAATCCCGGCCATGACGGGCCCCTGGAACTTGGCGGGCGCCGTGACGTTCACCGACATGATCGGTTCTAACACAATCGCGCTCGCCTTGGCCATGGCTTCGCGGAACGCCATGAGCGTAGCCGTGCGGAACGCCAATTCGTTGGAATCGACCGAATGCGCCAGACCGTCCTGCAAGACCATCCGCGCGCCCATGATCGGGTTCCCCGTGAGCGGGCCCTTCTGGCACGCCTCGACGAATCCCTTCTCACACGCCGGAATGAAGTTGGTTGGAATCGACCCGCCAACGACGTGGTTGATGAACTGGTTCTCCTTGACGAGGCCGTCCTCGGTCTTGGCGGCCGCAGCAGCCTCGGCCTCTTCGGCGGAGGCACCGGCCAACGGCTCTGACGACGGTTCCAGGTACCCGATGACGCGCGCAAACTGGCCTGACCCGCCCGACTGCTTCTTGTGCGTGTAGTAGAACGGCGCCTTGACGGTGACCGTCTCGCGGAAGGCCACCTGCGGCTTGCCCGTGACGCAGTCGACGTTATACTCGCGGCGCAGCCGCTCCACGTAAATCTCGAGATGCAGTTCGCCCATGCCCGAAATAATGGTTTCCTTGGACTCGGCATCGACAGCGACGCGGAACGTCGGGTCCTCGCGCTGGAACCGGTTCAGCGCCTTGGAGAAGTTGGCCGTATCCTTGCCCTTGGGCTTCAGCGACAGCGAGACAACGGGTTCCGGAACGTGGATCGAGGTCATCGCGACCATGGTGGTTCCGTCCGTGAACGAGTCGCCCGACGAGCACTCGACACCGAACAGCGCGCAGATCTCACCGGCGCCAACGCCCTCGACGTCCTCCATTTCATTCGAATGCATGCGCACGACGCGCGGGACCTTGACCTTCTTGCCCGTGCGCGTGTTAAAAATGGTCATGCCCTTGGCGAGCGTGCCCTGGTAGACGCGCACGTAAGTCAATTGCCCAAACCGGCCCTCTTCGAGCTTGAACGCCAACCCAACAAACGGCGCCGACGACGACGACGAGAGAGTCACGGGTGCGTCCTTGTTCTTCGTATCGAGCGCGATGTTTTCCACCTCCGACGGCGCCGGCAAGTAATCCGCCATGCCGTCAAGCATCGGCTGCACGCCCGTGTTCTTGTACGCGGACCCGATAAACACGGGGACAAACTTGCGCGCGACGGTCGCGCGGCGCACGGCGGCAATCAGTTGGTCGTTGGTCGGCTGTTCCTCGGCAAGGAACAGGTCGGCGATTTCCTCGTCCACGTCGGCCAAGTGCTCAATCAGTTCCTGGCGCTTTTCGGTGACAAATTCCTGCAGGTCGGCGGGGATGGGTTCGACGCGCACGGTCTCGCCCTTGGCGCCATCGTTGTAGTAGGCCTGGTTACGAATCAAGTCGACGACGCCCTGGAACGAGTCTTCGGCGCCGATCGGCACCTGCACGGCGGCCGCCGGCTGGCGCAGCTTGGTGCGGATCTGGTCGACGACGCGCCAGGGGTTGGCGCCGGCGCTGTGGGAAAGACGAAGGGAGCGGTGAGCTTGCCGAGCGGGAGAATGCGATCAGGGCAAGAACACAAGAAAGCGTACCGGTCCATCTTGTTCACAAACGCAATGCGCGGCACCGAGTACCGCTTCATCTGGCGATCCACCGTAATCGTCTGCGACTGCACGCCCGAGACCGCGCAGAGCACCAAAATGGCCCCATCGAGCACACGCAACGCGCGCTCCACCTCGATCGTGAAATCAATATGCCCGGGCGTATCGATAATGTTCACATTGTAGTCCTTCCAGGTCGTGTAGGTCGCCGCCGACTGGATCGTGATCCCCTTTTCGCGCTCGAGTTCCATCGAGTCCATCTTGGCGCCCACATTGTCCTTGCCGCGCACCTCGTGAATGTCCTTAATGCGGCCCGTGTAGTAGAGAATGCGTTCGGTCAAGGTGGTCTTGCCCGAGTCGATGTGCGCCGAGATACCAATGTTGCGAAGGTGCGCGAGCCGGTGCGCGTCCGGGTCGGTTTCCGTGGCCAGTTGACGGACAGGGGTGCCGAATATCGAGGCCTTGGTGGTGCCCAGAACGGCGGGCTCGGCGGCCGCGGCCACGCGCGCGCCCGTGGTCACGGACCGCGCGAGCGCGGACCAGGCGGAGCGCAGCATGGCGTGCGGGGGGGGGGGGTCGAGTCGAGCAAGCGATGCGAGTGCGGCTCGAAACTTGCAAGGCCGGGAGTCGAGCGGCGGGCGGCGCAACCACTGCAGGCACTCGCTGCACACGGGACAGCGTCGGTCGGCACAGCACTCGGCAGCGGACGGTCGTTGTCGTCGTCCTCGTCGTCGACGGCAAGCAAGCGGCCGAGATCCGATCGGTTTGGCGGCGAGGAGCGATCGAAACGAGAAAACCAAAATTTGTTGATTTGCTCACGTGCTGATCAGACCCACCGCCGCTGCCTGCCACAACTGTCACAAACGGGCGTGACCGCGCTGGCCATCACCCACCGCACAATGGCGCCAAGTCACACGCGCCAATGGTCGCCATCGCGTCGCGTCTGCCGCGGCGACAACCGACAACGCTGACGACGATCACCAGCACGACGAGCACCACATCGCCGTGGCCGCCACGAACAACCACCCGCACGAGCCCGACCGTGCCGCGCCGCGCGCTCCTTCTCCACCGCCTCCCAGCCAGCCTCCGCGCCCCACACAATGACCCAGCCCTCGATCTTGTCCCCGCTCGGCGCCGACCCGCACGAGTGCGGGTACTGCAAGTCCGGACGCGACACGTCCATTTCCTACGGCGCTTGGGCGCACAACCTGACCTGCGACGACTACCAGGCCTTGATTGACCGTGGCTGGCGCCGGTCGGGCAAGTATCTCTACAAGCCGCTCATGCACAAGACGTGCTGCCCGCAGTACACGATAAAGCTCGACGCGCTCGCGTTTCGCCCGAGCAAGCAGCACCGGCAAGTGTTGAATAAGTTGCGCCGGTTTCTGGACGGGGAGTGGGTGCCGGCCGCGGCTGATCGGGTGTTGGGTGGAGATGCGGGTGGAGGTGAGGGGCCAGAGCCGGGACACAACGCGGATGTACCGGCGGTCGCGCCGGTGAAGGAGGATAAGGCGGTGGTCGTGACCAAGAAGCGACGAACCGAGCCGGCGGCCGACCAGCAGGCGCCCGTTGTCGCGACCGCCGCCGTCGAGCCGCAGCAGAACCTGTCGCACGGTCCCTCCCGAGGAGGAAAGAAACACGCAGCGCTGGCCACGAAAGACGCGCCGCCAAAACCGCCGAAACCGCCGAAAAACACGCCTTTTGACCTGGACCACGCCATCGCGGACTTGGTCGGCAAGCAGCACCGCAAGCATTCGTTCCGCGTACGTTCTGTCCACCCATAATTCCCCAATCGTGTGTTCCCGATTGACCACTTCTTCTCCACCCGCTGCAGACAACCCTCGAGCCCGCCTCCTTCACCGACGCCAAATTCGCCCTCTACAAAAAGTACCAGATCGCGATCCACCACGACCCGCCCGCAAAAGTGACCCCGCGCGGGTTCGAACGGTTCCTCATCGACTCGCCCCTCTCGAGTCCCGGCAAAGTCGCGCGGTCCTCGTCCACCACGTCCCCCCTCGTCGGTTCCGTGACCCCGGTCGCGCAACCGCGGTTCGGGTCGTTCCACCTGTGCTACTACCTCGACACCCAGCTCATTGCCGTATCGGTCATCGACCTGCTGCCGCTCTGCGTCTCGGCCGTCTACTTCTTCTACGACCCGGACTTCTCGTTCTTGTCCCTCGGGAAAGTGTCGGCAATGGTCGAAATGCGATTGGCGAGGGACGAGCGGCGCGCGCTGCCGAACCGCGTGGTCGAGAGGGAGTCCGACCGGATGAAGTGGTATTACATGGGGTATTACCTGCACAAGTGCCAGAAGATGGTATATAAGGCGCAGTTTCGGCCGTCGTTCTTGTTGGATCCCGCGAGCTACGTGTGGGTCCCGTATGAGGAGGCGGTGGGGGTGTTGGATGAAGCGGTGGATGGGTTCACGACGTTGGTCGAGCTGAGGGTGTCGAGGAAGACGGCGCCGAAGGGGTTGGGGGAGCGGGTCGTCGAGGAGGAGGAGGCGGATCGGTTGTGGATTTACGAGGACGGGTATGTCGTGCCACTCAAGGTATGTACGCGACTGTGTGCGCTGATCGGGTGGAGGTGGACAGGTTCGACATTGACGGCGTGGTGCGTAGGAATTCGACGACCAAGAGACGCGCCCGTTTGTCGTCGAGTGCGCGGCGCTCATGGACGCGGAGACGGCGGCACACACAGTGTTCACCCCGCGCTGACAGCTGTGGAGGTTCGCAGATTGCCGAGATGTCAACACCACAAGGGCCAGTGCGCAGTCCATTGTACATACAGTCATGATTTTTTGTTGGGCCGCGATGCCCGTATCCTTATCATCATCTTCGTTTCTTTTCTTCATTCCGTATCAATTCTCTTCAGTCCCTCGCACGTGCACCAACTCCATCCTACGTGCGCACTTGCGTCGGTCGGCGCCAGCGCCCAGGTCCGCGGCCTGGATCAACTCAGGTCAAGAAATGGTTTGGAGGTGGTCGACCAGGAACAAATCGCCGCGAACCCCAAAATGTCGAAAAACGAAAATAACACGATTCCCGTTTACATCCCATCGACGGCCGATCCCGCCGCCCCTTCCAGCACAGCCATCGCCGCGGTTGCGGGGGTCAAGTCGCCCTCGGGCACGCCCGCGTCCATAAGCATGCGCGCGAGTTGCCGGTAGACGACGAGTTGTTGGCCAGCCGACAGTTGCAGCACCTTTTGCAAGATGTCGCCCGGCGCGCCGCCGATGGGCAAGGCGGGGCGGCCGAAGGTCGTCACGTAGAGGTACGAGAAGGTTCCCACTGTGGAAAAAGGCGAGTGAGCGGAGCGGGAGGGGGAAGAGAAACAAGAGAGAAGGGCGTACTGATGAATTGGCAGTCGAACCGGTCGGTGACGCCGCCATGGCCCGGAATGCTGGTGCCAAAGTCCTTGATCTGAAAGTCGATCGTGTGTGGTGAGTTGGCGGGTCGAAAAAACGGTTTACCGCGAGCACGCATGACGTGGGGGCAATGAGCATGCTTATCGCGCGAATTAGACGGCAGTGTACCTTGAACGCGCGCTTCACGCCCGACGCAAAGAACCCGCCAAACGGCGCAATCGACGACGCAAACAACGACATAACGAGCGCGTGAAACTGGAGCGGGGCAATGTGCACGGTCTTGCCGACCAGGAAGGGCTATTGGGCGCGGTCGTGAAATGTCAGTCGCGTCTGGCGAATAAAAAGAGGGTGGAGAATGTGGAACGTACCAGGACGGGCGGCACCGCGTACTCTTGCGGGACAAAGACCGGGTTGACGGGGCAAGACACGGGCGTCCACAGGCTTGTCGTCAGATCCTTGAGCGGGCAGATGAAGTAGGGCACCTTGATGAGCAGTGACGACACCTGCATGGATAAAAAGGGGGTCAGGGCGCGAGATTACTCGAAAATAACGGGTGAAAGCCACGTACGATGAACCCGAACACGAGCGTCGATGCGGCTCCACCCAAGAACCCCTCCCACGTCTTTTTCGGCGACAGCTTGATGAGCGGAGTCTTGCCGAAAAAGAAGCCAAAGATATAGGCGAACACGTCGTTGACAATGACGAGCGCCACGGGCAAGAAGAACCAGATCCTACAAGACACGAAAACCAAACACCGGTGAGAAATGCGATGCATGGCACCATCGGGTGGAGAAAGGCAACGCAACGTACAGGCCCTCGAGCACATTGTTAATAATCGCGTGCGACTGGAGCACGACCAACAGCAGCGCCATGTGCGTCCAGGCAAACTGTGAAAACTGAAACTTGTAGTACCCCCGCTTCAGGTTCAGCACAAACATGACGAGCCCGACCATGTATAGCGAGAACGAGATAAACCGGTGGTGCGTCGCGAGCGGCACGAGCAAGGGTGGAATGTGCCGATAGAGCCCGAAATGGTGCAGCACTGACTCGCCGTAGAGATAGTAATTCGTCGCGGCCAGGAAATACCAGTTGATTACGCGGAACCACGGCAGCTTCTTTTCCTTGGACGGGACGTGCGCGATCTGAATCACTTCGCGGAACACGGCGAGCTGCAGGACCAGCACGATCATAATCACCCACAACGGGCCCGCGAATAAGACGCCGAAGAAACCGGCGACCATGATCAAGGTCCAGAAAGTTCGTGTCCACCAGTTGCGCCACTTTTTCTCGGCGGGACTCGCGGCGAGCAGCTCCACAGGAGCGGCTACGGACGGCGCCACGGTATCCGTCTCGGTCTCGGCAGCCGACGTGTCGGTCGCCAGAGTGGATACGCGGTCGGCAGCGAGTAGGGCCTCGCGCTGCTTGCGCGAAACGGCGTCGCGCGCCGGCATGACGCGTCGTCGTAAAAAGGGGCCCTCGTTCACGTCGTGCGCATGCCCGTTGGCGCGTGGTGACCCGGACCCGCCCGCATTTGGCACTGGCGGCGGTGGCTGCGAGTCGTAGTCGTCGTCGTTGTCGCTTTGGTACCCTGCGCCGTGGCCCGTGCTGGTGCCGCCGTTGGTACTCGATGCCATCGATTCACGTGCGGCCACGCGGAATGGCGCCGGGCTCGTGCCGTGATCGTTCGCATCGTCGCGCACGAGCGGCGTGCGCGAGGTAATCTCGTCGGACATGGCCTCGAGCTGTCGCGTGGAAACTTGATTGATGGTTTCGTCGACGCTGGTTGAGACAGGTCGAGTTGTCGGGTCGAGCGCCAAGATGCGGGCGGGCCCAACTGGGTCCAATGCACTTACGAGCCGTGCTGCAGCGGCGAGCTGATGCTGAACGCGTGGAGAACGGTTTGCGCCGGGTATTGGCGCGTCAAAGACGGTTGAAGAAGTGCAGCAGGGGTGGATGTATTTGAACTTCGACAGTGCGATGCGCGATCACACCAACACGGGTCAAGACTCAAGTCGCGGAGGAGCACGACCACGGCAGATCCGCCGCCGCTGCGGTCCTGATGAAATTTTACTTCACGCTGTTGCTGTTGCAGCGGCTGGCGCAAAAGGTAGGCGCTCGTTGGGCTCAGGTTGGCACCGTGAGGAAGTTGGTTACTGTTGTGCCGCCAGTGCAACTGCAACTGAATCACCTCAAGCCGAACTGGCCTGAATCGCGGACAGGATGGTGCACGTTGAGGACGCCTGCATTTGCAAGCCAAGTCGCCGAACGAAACGTTTTTGACGACGGAGAAGCGGGAAGAGCAGAACTGGATCGTGCTGCCGTTTCGTCACGACAGGCAAGCGAACCCGGCAAACTGACGAGGCGCTGGCAAACTGACGATCTGAAGCAGCGAGCCAAAACGACACCGACAAGATATTGCACAATGAAAAAACGGCGAGCGCGCGCAAACCACCGAAGCCTTCAGGACATGGCGAACGGGGAGCGGCAAGATCGCATCGTCGGCTCTTTACTGCGACTTGTTGAAGTACTCCAAGATGATGTTCATCGCCTCCGACTCCTCACCCCAGTTCTAGACGTGAAAAGCGGGCTAAGTGAGAAATCTTGATCTTCACGCGCGCAAACGGATCACGGACGCAATGAAATCAAGCGCACCTTGATGACGACCGACGAAGCACCGACAACCTTGCGGGCGTTGCCCTCACGGTCGACCTTGCAGAGACCGGCCCACTCGCCGAGCTTCTTGGCGTCCTCAACCTTGATGAGGTGGATGTTGTGCTCGGCGCACAGAGCCTCGATGAGACGGACGTATTCCTTCTCGTCGCACGACTGCGCGAGGACGCAAAGGTGGGCCTCACGGCTATTTTATCCAAAACGGTCGCAATCGATGAGTATTTCGGTCATGCTGGTCTAAACTCGACACGTCGTGTCGGAAATCATGCAGATACACACCGGTCGAGGGCCTTAACCGACTCGCGGAGACCGCGGGCCAGACCGTCGTGAATGAGCGAGCGGCGGAGAACGTCCTGGAGGGCTTCCTCCACGGTCATGGTCGACGCAACAGCGACCTCGGCGGCAGCGACCTCGACAGTGTCAGCCATGTTGATTTTCGTAGATTAGGGTTCGAAACGACGAAAAACGAGCGACTCGAAAGGAGAAGGAGGCAGTTAGGCAACGGATGGACTGGCGTGGCCACCCGCACTGGCCAGCCAGCCGAGCAGCGCAAACAGCAGCGTTGGATGGTGCGGTGGGCCACAGCACGTGACTCCGATGGGTGTGGCATGATCTGTAGAACCTAGGTTGCGCGCCAACCGCTACGCGGCGAGCCGACGCATGTTGGTCGCGACGTGCAAGCAACCACCTCCACGGCACACCACTTGCTCTTGACGACCCCGCCCCACGCCGCTCCGCGGTCGCCCACACTTGCTGCAGTCTCGCCAACGCACGCTTCAGCAACGCCTGGACCACGGTCTCCCCGTGGATCGCTTTGCCTTCGGCCGCTCCGTCGTCGCCCTGACGCTCCCCAAGTGCCACGCGGCACGGCAGGGGCGCTCCTGCACGCGGTCACCGCGCGTCAGTGCCTGCACGCGCCGATTGGCAGGCCGCGTATCCCGTCCCGCCCATTGGACGAGCGCATACACCTGAAGCGGCGTCGCGCGCGCGCCTTCTCGTCGGCTTGTCGGTCCGTGTTGCTTTTTTGTCCGCCTTCTCCACGTTCGACAGCCTGGGCCACGGTAGACGCTGCCTGCACGGCCGGCTACGAATGCCGTGATCCCGTTCCTCTCTTGCTCGTCTTTAGCTGATCGCTTCTCCTCTCTTGGTGCGACAGGACTATCCAGTCTGGTGCAGGACAATCACGACAAGGACAAGGACCCGGTATCGAGGCGCACAACTTTCCCGCCAACCGTGCATCCCTTCGATCACCATCGCTCTCGTTGCCGCGGTCTGGCAACCCCGACCACACCATGCCACTGCTGGCCCACCCGCTCGAGGAGGCCGCGCGGCGCGCTGGCGGCCACGTCCGCGCTATCCGTCTGCTCGCCGACGCCGTGATCGCCATTCGCGCCTGGAAAGTCGCGTACGGCGTCCACCAAGCACGCGCCTATGCCGCCGAGTACGCGCTGACCCAGGCCACCGTCGCGTTTGTCGCCCTCTGGGAAGTGCACGCTGCTGCCGCACGCCGCGCCGCGCACCGGGACTCAGTTGGGTCGATTTACCAGGTCGCGCTCTACGGCGACCCATCGCTGCCCGGCGCATCCGCGGGCGTCGCCTCGCTCGCCGACCCGCCAGCCTTCTTGGCTCCAGCCCGTGAAGAACTCGCGCGCCGCCTGCTCATGACGCTGCGCGCAGCCTCGGCCAAGGCCGCTGACCCAAACGGCACGCCCGCGGCCGCGCGCCACTCGCCCGACTTTACCATGAGCGCGCCCACGACCCCCTACACGTCATCGCACGAGTCGACCGAGCACATTGTCGCACAGGTCCAGCTACTCGCTGAAGCGCTCGAAATGGATTTCTTTACGGGCCCATTGTCGAACCCGAACCCGCCGCCTGGGTCGCGCGCTCACCCAACAGTGCGCGTCTTGCTCGATGCGGCGGGCCAACCAGCGTTGCAAGCGTCTGACTGGTCGACGCTGATTGCGGCCCTGCGCTCGGCCACGACGCAAATCAAGGTGGCTAACCCCACGCTCATCAACTACCTCGGTTTCTTTGCGCACAATCCGCAACCGCCACGGCGCGTGATCCCCGTGGATTTCCAGGGATTGCCCGACTTCTTGCAACTGCCGCACCCGCATGCCGCGATCATTGATTTCTGGTGGAACCATAACCGGTTCCCGGCACTGCAGCCGTTTTCGGTCGTGGCCGGCGCGCTGGCCGAGTACTTGCGCGGCGACCCGCTCGCCCGTGACCTGTGGAACAAGTTTTGCATGTCGTCCGATCACGTCAACTACCAGGGCGGCGCGCACCTCGCGCAAGCGGCACTGCCGTGGCTCTCGGAGGATTTGGGCCACTTGGACGGCACGCAGCAGCTGACACCCGCCGACCTCGCACAAGTGTTGCCCGTCGACTCGCTCTACGACACGTCGATTGGCGACTGGATCGTGTGGCGGCTGCTCGGGTGGCTCTACCTGGCGCTCGAAACGGAGAACCACCTGTACGCGATGCGCAAGCAGCTGCCGCTCATGGAGCACGCACGGCCCATTGCCGTGGTCCAGGCGGCCATGAACCAGTTGCGCGCCAAGTACGGGTACACGCGTGAAGTCCACGCGCGGCTCGCGCAACTGTCGCTGAAAATGCTGCACCGGCCGTACCCGCTGTTTGCGTCGCGGTTCCATCAGGTCATCACGTTCCTGAACACGCTGCACGCCCAGATTGCCGATATTCTCGCCAAACCCTACTTGCAGGACGCCGACGCCGTTGCCTGGCGCCGTGTTTACGACTCAATCTTGCGCGCCGTGCGGCAGTGGGCCATGGCACACTCGATTTCGCTGCCCATGGAAGTACAGGCCGCGCTCGCGAGCGCAGATAGAGTCGGTGGGTCCCCGGCACCACCAACCGATTTGGGCCCGTTGCTCGCGCGCGTTTCCGAATCGGCGCGGTTCTTGGCGGGCCGGTTCTTTATCAACCCGCTTACCGTGCAGCGCACAATTCATGGCGCGACCGGACTTGCTGGGTACCGGTGGTTGCAGCAGCCCGTTGATACGACAGCGTTTTCCCCAGCCACGTCGCTCGCGCTCGACCCGGCGCTGATCGATACGGCGGCACGCGCCATGTCGGCGGGCTCGCACCCGCACGTGCAGCTGATTTACGGGATCACGGTCCTGCAAGGGCACTGGTCATTTGTGACCGAGGCGGGCGAGTCGCTGGGTGGCGACGACGACGATGTGCCGTCGCCCAATGCCGCACGGATTCCGGGTGGAGTTGATTTGTTGTGCGGTGTGGCCGACGATGACCGACTCGTTCTTTCGCGCGGGCTGTTCTCGGCGCTCTGGATGCTCGCGTCGGCCGGGATCCCCGTGCAGTGCTGGCCACGCGGCGGCGGAACGCGGTCGTTGCGGCTCGTTGCTGTGCAAGGTGTTCCGAAACTGCCGCTTGCTGATATCATTGCGCACTCGGCCAACATGGGCGATCGGCGCGCGACCACCGTCACGGCCGCCGCTGCCGTCGCTGATGTGCCGGGTGTCGCGCAATTCCTCCGCGCATTGCTTCTCCCGGCCCCTGTTCTCGCACCGCTCGCCGCCGAACTCGACCGGCTCGCGCGCGACCCGACCAACTGCGCGCGGCCCGAACTGTTTTTCCAGGCGGCCTCGCAGACGCTCACGGCGTTCCAAATGCCCGTGCCGCGCATAGCCTCGTCCATGTCGTCGCGGTCCGCGCACGGTACCGCGGTCGCGGCACTCACGCCGCATGTGGGCAATGGTGCACCGCCGACGCCGCCGGCACGGACCCCGTCGCCCATACGTGCCGCGGCGGCTATGGGGATTACCGGACGGTCGGGCAGCATCTCGTCAACCACGCCCGGGTTCGGGTCGACCGCAGCGGCCGCGGCATCGGCGAGTTATACCTCGGTGATGCCTGGACCGAGCGGTTTGAATGGTAAGCTCTCTCATCAGCGGCGCGCGTCGCTGACGTCGCTCGCGTCCGTGATTCGCACGGCGGCGTCGTCCCTGGGTGCGCGCCATCGCCCCCACTTTCTGTTCCGGGGCCCAGTTGGGCTGATTCAATGATGTTTTTGACACGTATAGATCCGCACGCACCCGTTCCGGACCTCAGCCCCGAAGCCGTTGCCGAGACCTGGGAACGCGCGCTCTCTTTCTACCGACAAGGGCAAGGTGACATTTCCGCCGCCTTTGCGCTCTTCGCGCAAGTCGCGCACGCCGTCCCTGCCGCGCTCTTCTACATGGCCGAGGCGCTCTACTACGGCTCCAAGACGTCCAACCTGCGGCAAGACACGCACCAGGCGGCCGCCTACTACGCGCGCGCGCTCGAGAACGGTGTCTCCATCGCACACGTCGGGCTCGGCGACTGCGCCTACTTTGGGTTCGGCGGGTCACGTGACGTCGCAGCCGCAGCCGAACACTACCGCGCGGCCCTCGCCGAACCGCTGGCCTCGCTCGCCGCACTCGAATCTATCGACCCGGCCGACCACCCGCTCGTGACCCCACGCACCCGCGCGCGCGCCGCCGCAGGGCTTGGCGACTGTCATTTCGACGCGGAAGAGTACGCGGCTGCGCGCGACGCCTACCTCGATGCGGTCCGGCTCGACCCGGGACCCGGTGGCGCCCTGCCGTGCTCCCCCGAGATCGACGACTGCGCGTCCCGCGGGACCGACGGGGACGATCCCTCGGTCCTGGCGGCCATGGCGGCCGCCGCTGCCGCGACAGGTGGCTCTGGCGGGCTCACGCCGCCCGGGTGCCGGAAAGCGCACGCGCGTTTGGCCGAATTGCATATCCTGGGGCAAGGTGGAGCGGCCGCGGACTTGGACGCGGCGCGCGAGTACCTGAAGCGCGCGCGTGGGTGTCGTCGGGAAGTGCTGGCGAAATGCGCGTGGTTTGTCGCGTCGGGTCAGCCGACGCAGGCGGACGAGTACCGCGACGAGTACCTGTGGCGGTACCCGTTGGATTACTAGAGTTTGATTTGGGGTTTATACGTGGCGGAGGATGTTGCACGACCTCTTCCTCTCACGTCGCGCGGTTCCTGTTGCCGTGTCTCGTTCTCCCGTTTGCTCCACCTTGGCTTATTTGTGCTCCTGTTTGGTGAACTCTTTTGCGGTGTCTCTTTTAGTGCTGCCTTTTCTCCACCTGTTTTTGCTTGCTTGTCGTTTCGCCTCTCGTTTTTTAGTGTCCTCGTAAGAATGGATTCCCTTGACATCCCCATGTTGCTGCTCCTGGACACCAAACTGCGTTGGATGCAAATCTCTCTACACGTGGCAAAACTGTGGTCACCCCCCTGCGCGGCGCGCTACGTCTCTGACGTCTTGATCGAGATGATGTTGTTGTCGAGCGTGATCTCGTCGGCCTCGCCCATCTACTCTCGGCGTCAGTTGGTGCTTCCCGTCCGTGATCCGATCTCGACTGAGCAACCGCACCATCCGCCCGCCAACCGTCTCGGCATACTGGTAATTGCGATCGAGTTCCGGGTGCACCATCGAGGCAAACGCGCGCACGCGCGTGTGCGGCGGCACCAACAGACAGTCGCGGAACACGGCTTTCCTACATTGTCGCCGTTCGGGTCAGTTGCCGAATCGGGCGCGCTGCGGCACGAAAAGGACAGGACGGCACGTACGCAGCGCCCGTCGTGAAATTATGAATGTTCTTGACCGGGAACACGGGCACGAGCCCGAGCACCTCGACCGCGCGCGCGAGGACTTGGTGCACACCCGTCGTGCCGTACCGGAACAGGACCAGGTCGCGCACCTTTTCGAGCCGGCTACATACCCGCATCCATGATGATCAGTCGAGCCGTTCGGGTGGAGAAGGAAGCGCAGACGTACGCGGCAGTCTTTTCGTCCATGGGTTTCAAGGTCGCTTCGTCGTCGTGCGTGACGACGTCGTCCGAATCCTCAGTGTACCGAATGAACCCTTGCTTGGCGAGTTTACGTAGGAAGGATTCGGCGAGGGCCGAGCAGAGAACGAGTTCCTGCGATTGGCCGTACTTGCGGTCGAGTTTCTCGATGTTGGTGTCGGCGTCGGGCAGGTCGATCTGGGGGTTGGCGGCACGGATCAGAGGAGGACGATGGTGCGTGCGAATTTTGGGTGGAGATTATGGACCTTGTTGAGCGCCTACGTTGTCCATAAATCGGGGCGATTCTGACCAGTCAGGACATCGAGAATACAAAAGTGCAGTGTATTTCCGTCCAAATCAAAACGCAACAGCCAACGCACCACGACCGTCGGGAACCGCGTCTTCAAAAACACCGAGACAAAGTCCTTGACGTCCGTTTCCTGGTCCCACGTCTCCAAGGGCTTATCGCGCAGAGTTTTCGGGCACGCATCAAACGCTTTCGCGACCATGCTCTGCGGGCACCCGTACCCGCTGAGCTGCTTGTGCAGCGTCTCGATCGGCGACGCCTCTACCATGACCGACAAATCAGCTCCTCGCACTTCCGCAGCGCGGTCTGGAACAACGTCAGAACGCAAACGCACTCAGCATCGTGTGCCGGCGCACCAACCCGCCCCAATTCTTGGTCAAGTTATTGAACACCCACGCGTGCACTTCGCTCGTGAGCCAATCGATATCATTTACCGGGTCGTACCCGACCGTCGCCTTCCCCGCGGCATCCGTGGTCCCCGACACATCGACCACATGCACGAGCGCATCGGCCGTCCGCAAATCATCCAAGAACTGATTCCCCAACCCAAGTCCCGCACTTGCGCCCGGCACGAGTCCCGCGACGTCCAAAATCTCGACGGGCACGTGGCGCGTGCCGTTCTGGCAGCTACCGTACCGCGGGCGGCACTGCGCTTGCAGGCCGAACCGCGCACAGGGACAGGGAAGGCGGTAGTAGGCGACGCCGTGGTTGGGCGCGATGGTCGTGAAGGGGAAGGCGCCGGTTTTGGCCGACGCGTCAGTGATGGCGTTGAGGAACGAGGATTTGCCGGCCGAAGGTTTGCCGACGATGCCGATCACGAAGCGGGACCGGCCGTTCCCGCCGCTGGAGCTGCTGCTTGAGGTGGGCGTGGTGCTGGTGCTGGGCGTGGTGCTGGCCATGGCACTGGTTCACGTTGGTGGTTAGTGGTGACGGTTGGAGGGAGGGAGAGAAGAAGGGAAAGAGAGCAAGCAACGACGAGCAACGGCCATCTCCGTCGACCACTCCAGTTTAGGTTAGGTCACTGCAAGTACTTCATGTCTCGCCCCTTTCCGATCTGATCATGCATTCATTTCAAGTCGCGCCCAAAGTCATTTTGCACACTCGTTTTTGGACCCAACCGCAACGCAAGAAACGCATCAACTTGCTGCAAATCCGCCATGGCCGACCTCGAAATCATTTCTAGCAGCGTCTCGCAAATCGACCGCACACCCGACGGCCTGCACTATGCCTTTATCCGGCTCGACGCGCCCGGCAAGGGCCTTGGCTCGGCCGAACCGCTCAGCGGGTTCCCGCACCTGCGCTACATTGTATGCCAGAATACCATTCACGGTGATTAGTGAAGAGCGAGCCAGAGTTGCTGATCTTGTTGGGCTCGCACGCAGGACGTGTCTGGCAACTCGCTGATGACGCTCGCGCGCGGTCTCGCGCCGCAAAAGTACCTGCTGTCACTAACGGCCGCGCGCAACAAGCTGGCCAAGGTCGAGGACGCTGTTTTTGCGAGTAAAGAGTTTTTGCTTTACCTCGACTTGTCGGGTAACGAGATTGTCGAATGCGAGACGACGCGATGGCCCAAGCTCGCGACACTCAATTTGAACAGTGCGTGGTCGCATGTCCATGGCTGATTCGGGGTCGACGGCGTTGAGCTGATCTGGCTCGCGCGAAATAGAGAACCAGCTGTCGGTATTACGCATCGCCGACGCGCAGGGCCTCCTGACGCTCGAG
Source organism: Allomyces macrogynus ATCC 38327 (assembly GCA_000151295.1). Taxonomy (NCBI): domain Eukaryota; kingdom Fungi; phylum Blastocladiomycota; class Blastocladiomycetes; order Blastocladiales; family Blastocladiaceae; genus Allomyces; species Allomyces macrogynus. Next base: position 376,355 of record GG745353.1, on the reverse strand, counting down.
GCGCGGTCCAATTTGATGCTCGATGTGGCCGTGGACAATGCGCCAAAGCTGCAGAAGGTCTATTTGGTACATGTGCTCACGGATGCTCGACTCGGTCTGACCATCGCGTGCCACGCTCACGTCCCGCGATGCGGCTGAAATCCAGGCCGGGAACCAAATCAGTTCCATCGCGTTTCTCAAGGACAAGGCGCAACTCGAGCTGATTCATTTGCGCGACAACACGATCGCGTCTTTGGCCGACTTGCACGACAGCAGTTTGGCCAAGGTGACCTACTTGAATCTCCGGTTCGTTGCACTCGATTCGGAGCCGTTTTGCCCGCACGTTCACCGGGTCGCTGACATTCAAACGCGCAGAAACAACAAGATTGCCGACTTTGACGAAATCGACCACTTGCGGTCGCTCAAGTCGCTCACGAAGCTGGTTCTGCGAGGTTCGTCTTCTTATTCTCCAACTCTTTGACCTCTCTCTCGCCGTTCCACCTGCTCTCCATCTGCTCTTCCTCTATGTTCCTCGCTCTTTCCACCCTGATCTTTCCTCGGTTTGCCACTATCTCCACCTTGTCCATCTCTCCGTTCCTCACGCTCTCCACGCACCAGAAAATCCGATCGCAGAGCTTGACAACTACCGCCACAACATCATCTACCGACTGCCGTCGCTGCAAGTCCTCGACAAGGAAGCCATCACCGTCGACGAGCGCGAGGAGAGCGAGCAAGTGCGCGTATCCAACGAGCGCGCGAGGGAGGAAATGCAGGCACAGCGCCGCGCTATGGCCACGGCCGAGGCCGCAGCCGCACGGGAAGCGGCTGCAGACGAGGATGGTGACGAAGAGGAGGACGGGGGAGAGCAGGATTGACGACGGACTGGATCCGTGACAGATGCACTATATTCTATTTTGTTATTCTTTCTCACCTGGACATGATGGTTCTAAATCAAAACGCGCGACTGCGCAACCCCATTTCCAACATCCAGATAAACTGCTGCAACGCCTGCACCGCCGCGTCCACGTCCATCACCCGGACTCCCTCCTCGGAGTACCCCCACACCTTCACGTCCCGCTGCCACTGCCGGAACCCGGCAAGCAACGCCTGTGCCGATTGGATCTGCGCGTGCGCGGCGGCCATCGAAGTGGGTCTCTCATCGAGCAAATGCACCTGCGCTTTCAGTGCCGGCGGGACGTGGAAGTGCGTGACCGGGTGGATCGGGCCGAGGTACTGCGCGTACGTCTCCATGAGAGCGGCCGCGAGCCGCGCGACCGCGGCGTAGTCGGCGGTATCCGGTCGTGACATGAGTTGCGAGATCAGGTGCCGCCGCGACTCTTGCACGAGGCGCGGGTCGATGGCGCGGTCGCGGTCTTCATTCGCTCGAAGTAAAAGTAGCAGAGCTGCGGCTGAAATCAGACGTACCGGCCAGCATCCGAATCTCAACCTTCTTCTTGAGCGTCTTCCCCACTGCATCCGCGCGCTCGCGAACACACAGCGTGCACTCGCACGTGAAACGAAAGTGCTTCAGGTCTCTTTGGCGATCGGGTTCCGGCTGGCACACGTCGACGTGATTGATCATGACTTCGTCCCCGTCGGCAATCAGGCTCAGGCACCGGACGGCGACGGACCGGCCGGAAAAGACGCAGATCGCGTTGGGGTCGCACGCGTGGTTGGTCATAGATGTGGCCATGTAGAGGCCGTCGACTTTCCGCGAGAGGTCGGACGTGTGGTGGATGGTGAGACCGTTGTTTTGGATCTAAAATGAGTGGGAGATGTGAGCTCGCGTCGCGGCATATGGGGGAGTACCAGGGAATCGCATACGATCGACATGAACTGCATCGCGGCCGACGGTGACGGGAGCGTGTCGCGCGAGACGAGTTTGGCCGCGGCAAAGATGGCGCGCGCCATGTTTTTGGCCGCGGTGTGCTTGAGCGGAGTTGTTCACAGAGTTGGTTCGTCATGCGAGCATTTCCTTTGCTTTGGATTGTCGCGCAAAACGTACTCCACTGCAACTCCTCGGCGAGCGACCACCAGTCGTGGCCGGTGGGCGTGGTCGCCTTGGCCTCGCGCAAGCACATCATGCGCGCAAAATATCGCACGGCGGCGGGGTAGTCCTTTTTGATCTTGAAGTGCACGCACTCGTGCTTGTGCATTGGCCAGTCGCGGCGCTGGCAGTCCTGGAATCGGCGGATCGCGGCCGAATCAACCCCACTTTCGTCTACTTGACAACACCCACACGACACCACGTACCCTAGAACAGTACATCACGGCCGCGCACGCCGTGCATCGCAACAGCTTGCCATTCGGCGCGGCATTGGTAACGCACCATGCGCACTTGCGGTCGGCCTCTTCGGCAAACGGTAGCGCGACGACGGGGTCCTCGCGCCAAAGCAGGTCGCCGACCGCGTAGGCGGGGTGCGCAATGATACCGCGGCGCTTGTTGGGGACGGGCTCATGGTCAAGTCGGTCGGCTTGGCCGAAGTCAGCAGGCACGAACGGAAGGAGGCGAGAAATTCTGGCGAGACAGGTCCGTCGATAATCCGGGCACCCTCACCGTGGGAGTCGCTTGAAGGAGCAGCAGCTGGCGTCGTCGCAGATTGCAATTACATGGTGTCGGAGCTGGGCGTCACATTGTAGATGGGCGCGGTGAGCAGGCGTGCTGCCTCCGCGTCACCGTCACACGACCGCGGGGGGATCCTGTGCTCCACCACCGCACACCACCGCAGACGCGAACTAATGTGCTGCCGTTGCTGACGACGTCGACCCCATCGACCTGCTCGCGGCCATCAACAACGTCAACGCCAGGACAACTCACGGCAGCGCGGCCTTTCTTGTTCTTCGGCAACCAGGCTCCCCGCAAAGCAAATACACCGACACCACAACTCACGCCAGCGGAACTCGGCCCTGCATCGGCAACAGTATCAGCTCAGCTCGCTCAGCCCGACCCGCCACGAACTCGGCCCCAACCATGCCGCCTGGCCGTGTTGCTTACGCGCAGGCCTGCCTCGCTGAGGCCGCGCAACAATACACGGCGGGCCTGGCCGCGGCCCTGCAACTCCCCAAGGCGCTGCTCATCATCTACTCGTCGCGCACGATCCAAGTCGCCGCGCTCAAGTGCCTCATCCTCAACGGCGTTGTCCTTCTCGGCTCGATTGTCGTGTTCCGCTTCGTCGTGCTCGCGCTCCTGCAACAACTGTTTGGGTGGGCGCTCGCGGCCGTTCTTGTCACGCCAGACCCGAGCGCTCCACCACCCAACGTCGCCGCTGAAGTGGGCCTGCTCGTCTCGTTCCAATCGGCGCTGCATAACGTTCTCACGGCGCTCTACTACGTGCTGTGGATCTACCCCGTCTACGCGCTCAGTTTCGCGCTCAATACCGTCTGGTGCCAGGAGATTGCCGACCGCGCGCTGTTGATTCGCGACCGGCACGACGCCAAGCGCGCACGGGCCGGATCCAATCCCACCAATACCGCCTCTGCCCCGGCACCCACCTCGACCACCCGCCCGCGCGCCTCGCTCACCTCGCTCGGCGCCGACTTTGCCGCGGCCCTCTACCGTCCGCTCCTCTGCGTCGTGTTCCTGACACTTGCGTCGGCGTTTGACGTGGGCCCCACGGTCCTCGGCATTTCGTCCCCAGTCATCCACCTCGTCTCACGCGCGCTGTCGTTTGCCATGACGTGCTGGCTGCACGCGCTCTACAGTTTCGAGTACCCGTGGACGGCGCGCGGCGTGCCCTTGGCCGCGCGCTTGGCCCGTGTCGAGTCGGCGTGGGCGTACCATTTGGGTTTTGGCACGCCCGTAACGCTCGCGTCGTTTTTTGCGAGTCCGGTCGTGGGCGGCGGCACGTTTGCGGTGTTGTTCCCGGTGGTACGTTTGGTTGGTGTGAGGTTTGGAGAGGGGGACGATGGCTGACAACGCGTATGCGAAACACTTAGTTTATCATTCTCGCGACGCTGACCGACCCACCCGAGCCGGGCACCCGCGCAAGGAGCGCGACCGACGCGGTCGAATCGGAGCCACCGAGTCTTGGGCGACTGCCCATTTTCGGCGCAGTCACGGCCGTGTGCAATGCGGTCATTGCGCAAGTGCCCGTCGTGCGCAAGATTGCCAGTGCAGCTCGGCCCGCACCGGCCACTGCTGAACCGGGACGAAGCAGTGCCGCGGCGAGGAAAGCAGAGTAGGGTGGACGCAATGGCGTCCCGTGATATCTTTTTGAACGCGATTGAATTTTTGAGCTGAGAGTTATGAGAAGGGTGTTGGCCACGCCGGGCAAGATATGAGATGGCGATGACGGCCAGAGCTCACAAGCATTGAAAGAGAGAGATGCGCACAATGAGCATATCAAACCAAGAGTAGCAAATACTGAAATATGAAAACATTACAATATGAAAGGGCATGGCATCAAGATCCCGAATTGCAAATGTTCGATCGATAGTTCAATCACGTCGTCTTCGTCCGTTGAATGACCAAGGCGCCTTGCGTTCCTGTGACTTGAGCTTCGCTGACTGGCTACAGCCAAGTCTTGCGCGACGACTGGGGTCCGCAACAAGCACCTCATGTTGAATAAATATGACCACCATGGCTGTTTGTGAGCCAGGACGAGGAGGCATTATTACTTTGTGCAGTACAGCTACTAGTCGTTGCAGCGGCGGCCGTACTCACAACTGGCGTGATTCGTCCCCAGAAAGAACGTGTATTGACTGCGTCGCCTCGTCTAACTCCCATAACATCTGCTCTGTTGCCATATCAACTAAAAGTTGCTGCTCCAAAGAAAACTGTACTGTGTACCTGAAAGTCCTGAGCTGATTATGCAGTGTATGTTAGTAAAGAGTGGAGAGTGAAGATGATGCATTCGGGCATCTACTGCCTTGCTTTGGAGTGGAAGGGGACGCGTTCTCGGACCGACCGCTGTTGGGATCATCGAGGATGTGCTGTCCGTCGGAGCGCGACAGACCACACCGTTGTTGTTGATTTGGTTGTCTTTGTTACTGTTTATCGTTTGTGGGTTGGCAGCTTTGCCTCGACAACTCATGCATTCAACCCGGTTAGGAGAAAAACCATCAAGGCGGAATGGTGCAGGGCGAGAAAAGAAATTGCATATAGGACTGACATATACGAGCTGGCGGATCAGGGAGCAAAGAACAGGACGGAGGACAAACAATATCGGTTCTGAATCACAGATCACGCTGTCTTGACCCACTTGAGGACCCAAAGCGCCAAGCAACTTCTATATCTGAGCCTTCCCGAGCCTTCTCAGCTGGCGAAACCACTCCCCACGACGGCTCTTCCTAGGTATCTTAAAAGCACGGCGCGAGCGGACAAGACGAGAGCATGTGGGTGCAGGGGAACGTCGCACCGTCTCTCCCACGAGATGGGCGGAAGGGCAGGTTGAACACACGGCCATGACATGTATTGTATGCGCCAGAGCACAGACGAGCAAACGTGCGTGGAAACGATGCGACATGAGCACGCAAAGAAACGGCGCAAGGGAACAGGAACGGCAGCACACAAAAAAAATGACGGGTACGCGCGCACGAGAGGGGCACAAGAGAAGCAAGCCAACAGATCTTTAAAAAACGAACACACGCAAAGAAACGAACCCTGAGACTCCGTCTCGTCCCGAGTCGAGCGCGAGCGCGAATGTGAGCATTGATCACGCCGCCTCAGGCCAATGAAATACCAAGGCGCCAACCAACCCACTGCTCTACCCTACCGCCCAAGCGACGCATACCGCCCACCCGTCGAATTCCCCCCAATCCCAACGCACGCGAGCGGAATGAACCCGACCAACCCATTTGGTTCGACCCGTGCCTGTGCCCAGCCGTCATCGTACGTCGCGAGCAGCGACACCCACTGGCCCGGGACCAGCGACAGCTCGTCAGGCCTCGTCGCATTGAACAGCGCTGTGACCTGTGCCTGCATGACGGGCGGGTTCGCGGGCGGTGGAGCCATGAGCGCTGCCGGCGCCATGGCAACGATCGGCTGAACCGAGGTCGCGAGAAGCGGGTGGTTGGGTGCGGCGGTCGCGGGTGCTGGGACCGTCGGTGGTGGAATCCGGAGAGCCGTGGTGACTGCCCCGGGGGTCACAGGTTTCGTCGGTGCGGCGTGCGCGGCCGCCGCGGCAGCACCTGACCGCGTGCGCACTTTACTGAGCGAGTAGAGCGCGACAAAAAGCGCGAGCAGAGCGAGCCCGCCGATGCTCGCGAGCAAGTAGAGTCCGACGGACGTGCGCGCGCGATCGTTCGGGTCGGTCGTTGTGGTCACGAGCTGCGACTTGGCGGCCGACGAGGCCGCGCGGAGCATCGCTTTGCAATTCGACACTTGGTGGGACGGGCACAGCGACGGTTTCGCGCAGACGGCGTACTCAGAGTACCCGCATGTCATGGCCGACTGGTCGGGTTCGTTAGCCGCGGCGGAGAGGCAGGTCGAGTCGGCAGCGAGTGGGGAGCGCCATTCGAAGTGCCGCACGGCGTCGACATGGGCCATGCCGATTTCCTCGACGCCTTGCAGCCGACCGCACTCAGTGGTGTTGGAAACGTCGGTCAAGATGGAATCGGCGCGCTGGTCGAGCGTGGAGCCGCAAATGGACGGGTGCGCGCCGGCCGAGCAGGGGTCGCCCTTGGCGTGGTAAAATTTCAGCAGGTCGAGGCAGATCCAGGTGCGGTACCACCGCTGATTCGGCACATTGCATGCCGCCTGCTTCAGCATGTACATGTTGATGTAGAGGCCGAGGTACGAGTAGGATGCGGAACCGAACAGATTATCGAACGTGGTGCTGTTGGCAAGAATTGGAATGTGCTCGGGCTTTTTCAGGGGGAACCGCGCATCAAAGTAGGCGCGCAGGTCGGTCGGCAAGTGGTACCCCTGGAATCCTTGGCACGAGTAGGTCTTTTCCATGAGCAGGCACGTCCCACGACCTTGGCCCACATCGCAAACACCCAGGGCGCACGGGTCCGTCGGCGTCGGCGTCGGCGACAAGTCGGTGCCCGTGGCAGTCGGGTTCGGGACCGAGGATCTGCGTGGCGACGGAATCGCCGTTGAGCCCGTCGGTAATGGACCCATGGACGCGGACGCGGGCGTTGCGCTCACCGCGCCCGAAGAAGACGCTGCTGGAAGCGCCGATGATGCCCCGGACGAAGGTGCCGGCGAAGCCGCAGCTGATGAGGCGGGTCTTGGTGCGGCGGTTGGTGCAGGACTGGCGGCTGGTGCTGGCGAAGCCGGGGCAGGTGCGGCCGTGCCTGGTCTGGCAACGGGCGTGCCGACAGCCTGCGCACGCGCGGCGGGCGCGATGACGGTGGCCAGGGCCAGCGCGGCAATGGCGACAGCGACAGCGAGCGCGACGGCGCGTCTCATGGTCATGGTGGGAGCTGCTCGACGGCGTGTAGGTCGTGGTGCGAGCGGTTCTTGGCGAGCGAGCGGTCGGGCGGGCATGGCGTCGGGTGGAGAGTGTCGTGGACGGCGTGCTGAACGGCTGCTGTGCATTGGTTGAGCGTGTGGAGCGCGGTGTTGGTAATGATGCTGCTGTCGACGGTGTGGGGTGAAGAACGATGAGAGCGAACCAAGCGCCGGCACCGAAGCAAAAGCGAAGCGGTGCGCAAGGTTCGCTTGTGCACAGGCGGTTTCCCTTTCCAGAGCAACGGCGTGCCGCTGCGTGCGCGTTGTTCGGGCAGCGTGCGCCACGCGATATGAACGCGGCTGCACGTGGCCGGTCGTCGGGCAGGTGTTTGGCCGTGCAAGGCTGCAGCCGTCTTGGCTCACGTCCCTCGTCCCGCATCCTCGTCCACACGCACGTCCCGCACCCCCCCGCACGCTCGCCTCATCTCTGCACCGCCCAGTCGCGCGCGACTGCCCGCAGCGCCCGCCAACGACGCCGCGCCGCCGGTAACGTACGTTGGTCCTGTTCTGCTCTTGGCCGGTCGTGCCGCCGGTCGCCGCCGCACATGCTCGCGGCCCCAGCTCGCCAACGACCTGCCTGCCGGTGGAACGACGCTGCGCCAGCGCTGCCGAGCGGCCGCTCTTGCTCCGTGGCCGCCGTAGGCACCGCCAAGGGCCGTGGATGATGGCCGGCGGGCGCCAGCGCCAATGAGGGCTGAGGGTGGGGCGCGCGTCGGCTACCCATCGATGCAGTGCGGCGGGGGTGACCTCGTGTTGCGTGGCCTGTAAGGGTGCGGGGACTCTGACGCAGCAACTGATCACTCACCGCTTGTGTTGCACACCACCAGCACCAGCCAGCCCGACTCGGCCACCAACACAAGAAGGAAAACACGCACCATGGACCCGCCCGCAACCTCTGCCGCCGCGACCAACTCGCCCAGTGTCGCGCCCACCCCCACCGCCCCCAATGCCTTGCCCGCCGTCCCCGTGCCCGCAACCCCCACGGCGGCCCCCGCGTCGGCCGTCGACCTGGTCGGCACCGACCTGCAAGCCGCGCACGCTGCGGCCTCGCTCGCCGCCATGATCCACCACCACGCCGCCGCCACGACCGCCGCCGCCGCACAAGCTGCCGCCGTCCAGGCCGCGGCCCTCGCGCACCCGAACGGTGCCGGCACGCCCGCACCCGGCACTGCCGCCGCTGCGACTGGCACCCCTGCGCCTGGCACGCCCGACGTTGTGCACCACCAAGGCCTGGCGACGCCCGCGCACGTCGCGCACGCCCTGCAGCAGTACGGCGGGAGTCCCGAGGACCCGGCCGCCGCTGCTGCCGCACGGGCCATGGCCGCGGCTGCGGGCGCGTCCGAGTCGGCGACCGCGCGTCTGTCGCGTCTCGAGGCCTCGATCGACCTCGCCGCACTCGCGTCCAACGCGCAAGTGCAAGACTACGACCGGCTGCGCACCTTGTTCCGCGACACGGTCTATGGCGTGAACGATATCGTCGCGGAAAAGCTCTACAAGGCGCGCGGCATGTCGCTCGAAGAGTTTTTCCGCGTGAAATTCAAGATTTCGCGCGCGCAAGTCTACCGCGTCGTCGATTCGGCCGCCGTCATTCGCGATTTGGAGGCGCTTACGGGCCATGCGGCGCTCGAAGGGCGGCCCGTGCCGCTGCCCATCAAGCAGCGCGTCTGTGCGACCATCAAGTCGCTCGCGCACTCGCGTCGCGACCGGCAGGAACTGTGGATGGCAGTGTGTGCTAAGACGGCTCCGATGCAGGTCACGTCCAAGGAAGTCAAGGAGACCTGGGAGAGACTCCTCGCGCAAGGGCGCGTCGGCGCGCTCGCGATGCACCGGCCCGGCGGCGGGCACGAAGACGACGATGAAATCAGTCACCAGCACCCGGTCGGAATGGTCGCGGGGATGCTCTCGACGACAATCGCCGCCAACGAAGAAGCCGCAGCCGCGGCCGCTGCTGCTGCCGCGCTGGCGGGCGAGGCCGGGGACGGCACCGACGGCGCGTCGGTTCGCGCGACCCCGTCGCGAGTGCGCCGCGGGTCCCGGTCGGGTGGACCGTCGAATGCTGCCTCCGTGGCCGCCGCGCGCCGGTACCGCGCCATGACCGACGCGTCGGCGGCATCGCTCGACATGTACGGTTCCGGCGCGAGTTCCGCCGCCGGGTCCCCGTTTGCCGGCGGGTACGCGCCCCAGCCGCTGCAGCACCCGAGGTGGCCCGACGCGCCGTCGGCCGGTGGCAACGGTGCGACCCAGACCCCGTTCTCGGGCCCAGTCCCGCCTCCCTTGCTCTACGGGCGCAACACGCCGCCGTTGTCCGCGCACGGGTCCCCCGCGTTGGGCGCCGCAGCCGATGCCGCGCAGGCAGAACTGATCCAGAACACGATTGCCGCGCTGCAAAAGTTGCTAGATGCCGGAATTCACCTCGAGCCCTACATTGACGGCCAGTGGATGCCGGGCGTCACCAAGTGGCGGTTCTACAAGGAGAATGCGGGCGATTTGATGGCGCCGGCCGGGATGCCGGGGCCGGGGGGCGCGCCGCACGTGCCGGTGCCGGGTACGGGTCCCGCGGGGGGTCGGGATGGTGCCGAATATGGCGGCCGCCATGCCGCAGAAGCAGCGCCGGCGGCGGGCAGCGAAAGCGGGCTGCCGTCCTCTGGGGATGCGGCCGGTCCCCCGTTGTGATTGCAATGAAACCCCGTGCCCTGTGACCGCTCTTGTCCCCTATA
>GG745353.1:339198-366163 GCA_000151295.1 Allomyces macrogynus ATCC 38327 | reverse complement strand
TAACAAAAACATAACACATGTATCATACCCATGTGCAGAATCGTATGAAGCCCGTGCCCGTGAACGGGGTGTCCCGATGCCCGTCGCGAACGAGGTGCAAGTGCCGCAAGCAGAGATTGTTCCGCCGCCGACGCCTGCAGCACCCGCGGGGGTGGTGCCGGTGGTGCCCGCGCCGGACCTCGCACCAGCCGCGCCCATGGACGTGGATCCCACGGTTCCTGCGACGGACGTCTCTGCTCCCGCGCCAGCGCCCGAGTCGGCAACTGAGCCCGTTTCCGAGCCCGTGACCACGTCGGCGCTCAAGCGGTTGCTCGACGACTCGAGCGACACGGCTGAGCTCACGCCGGCGAACAAGCGCGCACGCAGCGACTGCGACGGCGCGGCTGCCGCGGCTGTGCAGGAGGATGCCGCGACCGCTCCAGTGGACGGCGGTGAGACGGCGCCGGGCGATGCGTCGGCGGCGGTAGACTCGGCCACGGCGTGAGAAGGCCGAGGCGAAGGACCGTTTTTGGTTTGTGTTCGCCGTTTGGCCCTGGTTTTTTTTTCGCCTTTGGACCTCTTCAGTTTTGCCCTTTGTCCAGTCCATCACGAGTCCACATAATTTATCTCTACCGTACTGCACGCCGTGAGTGAGCAAGCTGCAGGCCACCGCGTGTCGTCGTCGTGCGCGGGTCAGACTGGTCGCCGGCGACCCGGACTGGCGGCAGCGCGAGACGCGCGTGTGAGACCATGAGAGACGCGTCGCCGATGTCTCAGCGCAGCGCGTCGCCACCAGAGCGTTTCAGACGGTGACGCGCGATCGGCGAGTCCGAAAACCGCGCGCACAACCGGCCGCGGGGCCGATCGCGACGACGCGGCGGCATCGGTGAACGCGCGCGCGCTCGGCGTGCATGTCGTCGTCTCTCCTCCCGCGTCCCGGCTCTGTGATCAGCTCTGCTCAGCGCCCAACAGCACCATCGACAGCCTGGACACGCCCGCTCACAGCACCCGACGCACCACGACCACCGCGACCATGCCCATCACTGAAATCAAGTCGGCGCAGACGTTCAACGACACGATCAAGGGCGACAAGCTCGTTGTCGTCGACGTACGCCCGCCCCCGCTCTCGCCTTCCGCTCCGGCACTTTGGCGTGACCGCGACCGCACCGCGCTGGCCGTCCTCCTCTACTAGCGCATCCGCGACTCATCCCTGCACCCGCCGCGCCCGTTCATGTAGTTTTTCGCGACGTGGTGCGGCCCGTGCCGCATGATCGCGCCCAAGTTCCATGACCTCGCCAACGAGTTCCCCGACGCCGTGTTTTTGAAAGTCGACGTGGACGAAGTGCCCGACGTGGCGTCGCAGTGCGGCATTTCGGCCATGCCCACGTTCCATCTCTACAAGCGCGGCGAAAAGGTTGCTGAGGTCGTCGGCGCCGACGCCAAGGCGTTGCGCGAGGCGGTCGAGGCCAACGCCAAGTGAACCGTGCGCGCCGAGTGTTTTTGGGTCGCGCACGAGGAGGTGGGCGCGACGGGGAGGATCGGCCGCGGCCGGTTGGATTTTGTTCTGGAGGTGGTTTGCCACGACGTGAAAGAGATCGGTTTTTTGTTATGCCCGAAAATGATTTGCGGGCGTCAGAGCGATCTTCAAACGATCACCGAGTGGCACCGTCAACGACGGACGACACGCCATCATCATCGTCGACGACGTCGACATTGATCAGGCCACCACAGCGCACCGCCAAGCACCACGACTCGCTGCATTCCCGCCGCGCGCACTCTTCATCCTCGAGCGACCCGAAATCCAGCACCCCAGTCCCAAACCCGACCATGCCACCACCGCCCGCACCCACCAGCTCGACCCCAACCCCCGCGTCCGTCCGCGGCTCGATGCGCGTGCACCCGCTCCCACCGGGCCTCACGCACGCAGCCAACGGCGGGGGCACCGCGCCGATCCCGGACCCGTTCGCCGCACCCGACCGGCCCGCATCTGCAGGCAGTACCGGCAGCGGCGCGCGTTTGACGCGCCCCGTACCGTCGGCCCCGCTCCCGCCTCCACCACCCGCGGCAGGCCGGATCGCACCAGGGCTCGGCTCGCTTGGCGCGTTCCATGTCCGCGCGGACGTCCCTGCGCGGTTCTCGTCGGGCGGTGTCGCTGGTGCAGCGACAATGGGAGGACAGCAGCAGCCGGCGCGTCACGCCGGGTCGGTCGTATCGGTCCCCGCCGCCGTCACGACAGCAGCAGTTCCAACGGCACGGCCGCACGCCGCCGACCCGCACTCCCCCACCGCGCCGGGCCCCGTCGTCGACGCGGGCGACGCGACCGACGCGGCCTCGCACGCGCGGATTCTCGCCACCTTACTCGCACAACAGCCGCCCTCCGTCGGCCCTGGGTCGGCCACTGCGTCGGCAACCGCGCTCCTTGCGCCGCTCTCCTCGGCGCCCGACACGCGCGTGAACCTGACGGGCGCTCCGTCCGACCGCCGCGCGAGTTTCTTCTTCAATAATGTTTATGTCCCACTGGGCATTCGCAAACTGAATGCGATGATGGCGCCCGCTGGTGGTGGCGGCGGGGAGATGGGGAATACGTCGGGTGGGCTGTCGCGCAGTTCAGCGAATAGTTCGGGTGCGGATTTGGTGGGGGGCGCGGGTGGGGCGGGGGAGGAGAAGGGGTTCTTGTCGTTCAAGTTGCCGCCGAATTTCGGGTCGCATGTGCAGTTGTTTGCGCAGTTGCCGAGTACCGACCAGGTATGTCGTGTCGCTGCGCGGTGAGACGGCGGGGGGGGGGGGGGGGGAGGGTAGATGTGCTGACAGGCCGGGAGAATAGAAATCGCTGGTCGTGCGCAAGAAGGAGATTTATGCGCAGCTGTCGCTGATTTTCGGCGTGCTCTTGATCGCGTTTGTCGTGACGGATTATGTGTCGCTGCTCGTCTACTTGCGTGTGTCGGTGTTGCGCCCATGGCTCATGAGTATCCAGGTGACGTGTTGCCGTGATCGTGCCTTTCGCGCGTCGCACTGACTGGTGGAGGCGGTGTAGATTCTGCACGTGGCCGCGTTCTACCTGTTCCTGCTCTCGTTCATCTACGCCAACGAGGCCGGCGACCTTGCAACGCTGAAAAAGGCACTAGGCGCGTTTGGTACGCCCGTTCTCCACGTTCTCCACCCGGTCCGACTCCGCTCCCGCTCACCCTCATCCACCCGCGTAGTCGTCAACCTCGGCGCGTTTCTCGGGCGCATGGTCTTTGACATTCAGTTTGACGGATACATGCCGTCGTCGACGACGTGAACTTCCTCTTGGCACTTCTCAATAGACACACCGCCATGATTCTATTCCAACTTGAGCTTGAGCGACGCGCCAAGGTACCCGCGCACCGTCTCTTCTGTGACGGGAATAATCCGCGCACGAATCGTGTCCCGCCCCAACCGTGTATGCGCGGCCCACCGGTGACACCCGCCCATCGCAAAGTAATAGTTCAACGATTCGCCCGTGACTGGGTGCGTTTTTTCGAGGTGCATCACTTCGATCGGGGTCATGTCGGTGCCGTCCTGCGATGAGAGAGGGGGTGAGCGATGGGTGGGGAGCGGAGGGTGTGGGGGAGAGGAAGGTACCTCGAGCAACGAACAGAACCGGTCGACCTTGGCCGCGTCGAGGACGGACGGGATGGGTCGCGCGATCACGGAGATGGGGATCTCGTAGACGTCGGTCGAGGACGTGAACATGGATTTGCTCAGGTCTTCATCGAGGTCGGCAGTGGCCGCTGTGTCGGTTGGCGGTGCGGGTGCGGTCGCGGCGGCGGGTGCTGGTGCGCCGTGCGGGGCATTTGAGGAAGACGCGGATGCGGCATCGACGAGGGCGGAACTGGTGGTCGACATGGCGGCGGCGGTGCGTGGGTACAGCGAGGATGCGGCAGGGTGGACAGTGGAGCGCACGGCCGTGGCGACGGAGCGAGCGGTGGAGAGTCGAGTGGCCATGGTGAAGAGCCTGAGCAGGGGCATTTTGAAGGATGGAGGGTGTTCGCTTGACCAAGCGGCACCACAAGCTTTGGCAGCCGATCAGTCAGCGAACTGGACGTGCGAGACATCACGTGGGTGTCATTATCACCTGATCAATGGCCGGACAAGCCAGCGCCAACTCGACGCCAACCTCGCGACAACATGCAAACGTGGGCGTTCGCTCCACATCATTCCCTCATCCACTGCCGTCCGCCACCCCCATCTCCACCTCATCCTCATCCCCATTTCCACGACCGACAGCCCGTCATCCCAGCCAGCGCAAGCGTCGACGCAAACCACCGTGAGCACATCATTTTCGACACGAACCGCGCCAGCTTCTCACGGCGACTTGCACCGTGATCATCGACCACGTTCTCGGCACAGTTCCCGATCAGATGCGGTGCGGGTGCTGAGCTCAGAAAATCAAACCAATATCCGGAACCACGACTACACGCCACGGCCCAAAGCAAATGCTGACGGGGCGTGGTTGCTTGCGCTGGTCCACTCGCGGTGGGGTTTGGTGCGGTAAGTGTCACGTGGAATGGCGCCATCGCGTCCCGGACCATCGGGAAAAGCCCGTGGCGATGGCGTGCTCGCCCACGGCCTGCTCTGATTGGCAAGCTGGCGTGGCTTGTAACGATGAAGATGACAGACCGCTATTTTCCGTGCCCGGGCTGCGATGGCTGAGCCGGGTGGAAATGAAGTGTTTCTCATTCAAGTCGCTGGGTGCGAGACTTTTCCAGCTTTCGCTGTCGTGATCACGGCCGCGTGCGAGTGCACCAAGGAAGGAAGAGAAGCCTTGGTTCATTTTCCTCGACCAGCACGCTGACGAGAGAGACCTGCGGTGGGACCCAATAAATACCGGCACGGCCCCGTTCCTTCGGCCAGCTCGTTCTCCTCTTCAACGGTTGCTCGCTACCCTTCAACGTCGTTGTCGTCATCGTCGTCGTTCCCGGCCACTTGTGCACATTTGCTGCTGCTGCAAGGACCGCTCTCCCACCCTCCCCGAACCAAACCAACTCTCGCCATGGCCGCCGACAAGATCTCCAACGATACCTTCCTGTTCACGTCCGAGTCGGTCGGTGAGGGCCACCCCGACAAGATTTGCGACCAGGTCTCGGACGCTATCCTCGATGCCTGGTGCGTTTCCAGCCACTTGCTCCACGGAACGAACCCCCCGCGTGCACGCGCGGGCTCATGAGAAGGGGGGCGCCTGCGCAATCGCCCTGGTTTCGCTCTCGCTCGCTCGCTTTCTCGCTGTCCTGTGTAAAAGAACCACGAGAGCTCGCTCCTCGAGCCGTTCGTGTCGACAGGCGGCACTGCGAGCTGCACCAGCTGCTGCTTGTCACTTTCGAAGCAGTCCAGTTTGCCACGTTCGATTTTGCCAGTCGAGCACGCGAGCCGACGAGTGCGAGACCCGAAACCTGCGCCCCCTCTTCTCTCACGAACCCGCGCGCGCGGGTCGCCGATGCCCCGCACCCCCAACAAGTACGACCAGCGAGACTGACACTCCATGCTCTTCTCTTTTGTTTCATGTTTTAGCCTCGAGCAGGACCCGCTCTCGAAGGTTGCATGCGAGACGGCGGCCAAGACGGGCATGATCATGGTGCTCGGTGAGATCACGACCAAGGCGACGCTCGACTACCAAAAGATCATTCGCAACACGATCAAGAAGATTGGCTACGACTCGTCCGACAAGGGCTTCGACTACAAGACGTGCAATGTCCTCGTTGCGATTGAGCAGCAGTCGCCCGATATCGCGCAGGGTCTCGTGCAGGACGGGTTTGACGTGGAGAAGATTGGCGCCGGTGACCAAGGCATTATGTTTGGCTACGCGACCGAGGAGACGCCCGAGCTGATGCCGTTGACCATCATGCTCGCGCACAAGCTCAACGAGAAGCTCGGCGAGTGCCGGCGCAACGGGTCTATGTCTTACCTCCGCCCCGACACCAAGACGCAGGTGACCGTCGAGTACAAGCTCGACAACGGCCAGCCGATCCCGATTCGCGTCGATGCTATTGTGATTTCGACGCAGCACTCAGAGGACGTGACCAACGAGAAGCTGCGCGCTGACCTGCGTGAGAAGGTCATCAACGCCGTGATCCCCGCCAAGTACCTCGACGCCAACACCAAGTACCACCTGCAGCCGTCGGGCCGGTTCGTGATTGGCGGGCCGCAGGGTGACGCCGGTGTCACGGGCCGCAAGATCATTGTCGACACGTACGGCGGCTGGGGCGCGCACGGTGGCGGTGCCTTCTCGGGCAAGGACTGGTCTAAGGTCGACCGCTCGGCCGCTTACGCTGCCCGGTGGATTGCCAAGTCGGTGGTCGCCGCCGGTCTCGCTCGTCGCTGCCTCGTCCAGACTTCCTACGCGATCGGTGTTGCCGAGCCCGTCTCGCTGCACATTGAGACGTACGGTACCGGCCGCAAGTCGGACGCCGAGATCCTCGCCATCATCAAGAAGAACTTTGACCTGCGCCCGGGCAAGATCGTCAAGGAGCTCAACCTCTTCAAGCCCATGTACTCCAAGACCGCGTGCTACGGCCACTTCGGGCGGTCCGAGTTCCCGTGGGAGCAGCCCAAGAAGCTTGACGTGAACCTGTAAATTATTTGATGCTTTTTGACTGGCTGCGCGTGAGCATTGGTTTGGTTGGGTCGTGTTTCTCGTTTGGTTGCATTTCGTCGTTCAGTTTTTTTTCGGGTTTATCAGTAGAAATCGTTACCTAGCCTCCCTTTCGTTGAGGAGTGATTACAGTGGGGATCGAACTCTGAGCACAACTAAAAATTCTCGTCATGAAGACGCTTGGTCACTTCATGCACAGCAACATTGATCAAACGGCTGTCGACCTGGTCGACGTCAGCGTTGTCGACATCGCGACGACGGCAGTTTCCCGGAGACTTGCTGCAATATCCTCTCCTACATCCTTCCTGCACCTCAAGTGACGCCAAGATGCCCGACACGACCTTACCGTGGACGGCGAGGTCGGCCGCTGCGAGTCCGCTACCGCACCCACACCAGCTCGTCGCGCGCACCGTCTACTTCCACCCGACCGAACCCGTCCTCTTTGTCGACTACGACGTGCCCGCTGTTCCGCCGCCGCCTGGGACCGGCAAGCCCAACACGGCCGCTAATGCCCCGCACCATCGTCGACGACGGCGACGAATCCCGATCCGCGCATGGCGCCGCGCCAAGTCAGCACGATCCATTGCCGAAGCCGCTGCGCAACTCATGGACCGGCACGGCGACGTGTTCCGCAGTATCGGCGAACCGGCCGTGCGCGACATGCTCGCACGACTCGACCGGATCAATAAGACAGCTGCGATTGCGCGCGCGCTGGGGGTCGCGACGGCAGCGGCACAAGCAATACCGTTGTCAGCGTCGTCGTCGATGTCGTTGCGGGGTGGAGCACTCGAGTTGCACAGTGGGGTGGGGGAGACGGCGGGGAAGTGTGCCGAGTTGGGGGAGGGGCCGCCGCCGCGTGTCGCGTCGCCGCCGGTCGTGGCTCCGTTGATGCCATTGCCTGCGCGCGTGGCTCCTCTCTCCACCGTGCCTGCCGCGCTCTCGATCGTACCGGCCGCGGCTGTGCATGATGGGATCACGACTCCCGCTGTCAAGACAATGCGGCAAATTCAGCTAGTCGGGAGCGATGTGGACCTCAACAAGCTCGAGTGCGTTGGCAACCTGTGAGATTTCCGCAACGTTATTTCTCACTGTTTGCGCGATGCGTAGCGAGGAGCAGGTCGCGCTGATCAAGGCCCAAATGAACGCCGAGTTTGAGCAGATTCGCATCAAGCCGGGCGACGCGCAGTTCAAGTACGACAAGCGCGTATGTATCTTTGCACCCTGCGCCCTTCAGCTTGATTAGCGTTGACCCACTGTTGTTTCTAGGTCGAGTTCTCCAAGGACGCCGACGCCTCCAACGACTGGGACGACAGCATCGACCAGCTGAGCGCGTCCAAACTCTCGTCGCCGGTTCACGGCACGTTGCCCAAATCGGACGAGAGCGTTGCCGACGAGGACATTGTCGAAGAGTGCCTGCCCGAGACCTCGGCGATCGACAAGTCCCTGTCGTCGGCATCCAAATCCAGCGGCTCGCGCCGCGCGTGGGGGCACCTTGTCACTGACGCAAGCGTGTCCGCTCCCGTTGGGTCTGTACCCGCGGAACCGCGCGTGCCGCAAGACGACCCAGTCGAGGTGGAGAAAAACGACGTCGCCGCGCTCGTATCGTCGGCACTGTCGCCGTTCGCACCAGCGCCGTTGGCAACGCAACCGACCGAGTCCGTCGCGTCGTGGAGGGCGCCGCGCAAGGATCTTGATGCCGCGGCCGTGCCGATTCGCTCGCCGTCGCTGTCCAGTATCGACATTGACGATTTGCTCGATGATGGCGATGACGAGGAGTTGAGCCCGGTGGGTCGCCCGAACGGCACAGGGATCGCGCGTGAGTCGCCGACGCCAGCACTCAATTCTGCACGAGCGGTTCCAGCTGAACCTGTGCCCGCACCCGCACCAGCTGCTCAAGATGCCCTATCTGTTCCAGTCGATCCTGCACCCGTACCCGCACTCGCACCGGCACCGGCACCCGCATTGGGTCTTTCCGCGCTCGGCCTGCCGCCGCTCGCTCCGGTCGCGTCGTTGGCCGGCGGGGCGCTCCGGCCAATCAAGCTTCCTGGCCTTGACCCGCTTGCTGGGCCGGTGCGGAGCGATACGATCGGCAAAGACGAATCCGACTTGCCGGCCGAAAATGCTCCGTCGCTAGCCACAACGCTGTTTACCTCGCCAACGCCGCCCGCCGCGTCGTCGAGTGGCGCAGAGGTCGGAGCGACTGCCGCTCCCATCACCGCAAGTGCCGCCACTCTCGCTGCTCCACTGTCGACCCTCGAATCGGCCACGTCCGTGATTCCAACGACGGGACCCTGCATTGCCGCGATTGTTGACAGGGACCTCGACAAGAGTGGTCTCGACAAGAGTGTTCTCGACAAGAGTGGTCTCGACAAGAGTGGTCTCGACAAGAGCCTCGTTTCCGAGAGTATCGACGAGGACTTGAGCGAGCAGGAGTCGCCCGACACGTCAATTGCCAAGTTCTCGCACCGGTCGGCCTCGCCCGACGCGTCAATGGCCAAGTTAGACCTGTCGGCAATCTTGCCCGAAGCACCCAGAGCCAAGTCAGACCGGTCGCCTGACGTATTCATGGCCAAATCGGACCTATCTGCGATCTCGCCCGACGCGTCCATGGCCAAACCGCAAGCCGCGCACTCGCCGCCGCGGTCAACGTCGCCGGCCCCATCGGACATGTACTCGGACGATTTTGGCGCGGGCGAGACGGTGTCCGAGGCCGATACGACGCGCACGAGCTCGCACGCGACCGATGACGTGAGCGATGCGTCGTTTAGTGCGGGGCATACGGCGTCAACGCGGTCGGACGCGCCGGAGTCGGACGATGAAGAGGAGGAGGGCGAGAAAAGCACCACGGCACCGGCGATCGCATCTACGCTGACCGCGCTCGCGCCGGCGGCGACGTCACTGACTCAAGTCCCCGGGGTCCCGCTGACGGCCCGCGCGCTCGCGGGCGTGAGTCTGAGCGATGACGAGGACGAGGACATTCCGTTGGAGATTGAGGGGTACGAGTCGGACGCAGCGAGCGACTTTTGACGACTGTGGCGCTTCGCACTCTCTTTCCTTCCAAATGGCAAAAAATACGATCCGCTCATTTTCCTCGTTCACGATCTCAAAGTCACCGACAGCGTCTTGCTCTTCTTCGAAAACCCAATCGCGAAATCGGTTGGAAAGTCGACCATGCCCTGCCAGTCTTTCTGCGCGTGCACGACCTTGGGTCCGACCAATAGTTGCCCTCCCTCGGGGAAGAGCCGGACTGAGAGGATGGGGAGGGTGGAGAGCTGCGGGACGAAGTGCAGCACGCGCGCATCGGGGAGGAGTTCGGCGGAGTAGTTCCACTCCGCAATCTGGACGTGGAGTTTGAAGATCAGTCGCAGCCCGAACCGCACTGGGACGAGCAAGAAGCGCGCGAAACGTGCTACATCGGCCAGCGGGAAGGCTAGGACGCGCGTCGACCCGGAGCTCTGGTACGCCGTGCGGCGAGCCCGCGGTGGTATCGACGCGAGGAACTGCGCGACCTTGTCGTCGACATGCGCGGACTCAGCGGATTTGGGTGACGAGGCGGGTTGAGCTGGTGGGACCGGCGCAAGCGAATCAATTGGAGCTTGGGCACCGGCCAGTCTTCCCGCCGGCGTGAGTTCCTGGATCAGCGTCGCCTTAGAGCCCGGTGGGTGCTTGCCGCTCGGCGCGTTAGTCGGTAGCTGCAGCTGGAAATCAGACTCGGTCTCGGTCTCATCAGGTGCAGCACCTGCGTGTGCGTGCCCGAGCTTGTCGAGGACCGACATCGGCGTGAGTCCCGCCGCACCAGCGGCGTCGCGCAGCTCGAGGGCGGTCTTTTGCATGCCGTCGTTGTTCCATAGCCACGGGCCCTTGTACGAGTCGAGCTTGCTCCAGGCTACACGTGAGCGTGACGGGTGAGCAGACCTGCCGGCCAATCATGTGCGACTACATGAAAACGCACTCGGGGCCACGATGGGGATCAACGAATGCGTGCTCCGAATCGAGTCCCAGATGAGCGCGCGCAGGTCGGCGCGAAACTCATCCTCCTTTGCCGCCTTCTCCACCACGTCCGGGTGCACGACGACGTCAATGACGAACGGTTTGGCTGACTCTGTGATCGGAGGAGAGCTCAGTGAACCTCGCATCTCACAGCAATCCAAGCCGCCCAAAAAACGCACCGTCCTCGAGAATCCGTAGACGGCTAATCATCATCGGGATCTCGGTCCCGACCATGGGCCGAATCCGGTCGCTCGCGAGCACGTTCACGTAGCCGTACGCGGTTGAGGTCTGATCCTTGGCCTTGAGCGTCTGCGCGTGCGTTAGAAGCGGCGCGGGCGCGTCCGACTCGGCCGCTTGGGCCGCAGCCATGGTATCGGTGAGCTTCTTGCGGTACGCGGCCGGGTCCTTGGCGGCGAGCATGTTGAGCTGGTTCCAAAACTCGAGCGCGCGACGCTTGGTGTCCTCTGTCGCGGCGGGAGCAGCGACACAGCCGGTGGAGAGCGTCAGCGACGTGTTTCAGGGCAGCTTACAGCACTCAAGAATGGTGTCGTGTACCGTCGGCATTCTTGAGGAGGCCCGTGGGGAACTGGGCCGCGTTCATGGTGGGATGACTGGTTGGATCGTCTGGCCGTTGGGCTGAACTGTTCCACACAGTGTCTGGAGCAGCGTCGTCGACGACAGGTTCGCGCAGTCTGATTGCTGCAGGTTGATGGTGGTGTTGGTCAATTCTTGGGTCGTGCACAGAGGTGAAATCGACGACGATTGCTTGTAGGCAAGTTGTTCTGACGCGCTCGCGCGCTCTCACGTCCACTCTCCCCGCAACATCAAGCATCTTCACCAACCATGACCGTCGACAAATCTGCACCAGCATCTGCGGGCCCGCCAACCATCACCATGTTCGATCCGCTCGCGACGCGCGCGCATTTAGCGTGCCTCGACGAGGATGAGGCCGAAGCCATTGTCGCCGACCTCGTCGAGGACATATTGCAGAAATCACAAGATATCCTGTTTGAAAAGCACATCAGCTCCCAAGTCGTGCCGTATGCCGTTCAGTTTGCCAAAGAAACGTTCCTGCGCATGGCCATGGTGCGACGACTCTCGACTCAGCTCGCTCGCAGAAACTGGCGAGAATCTGACGGGATCACGCGTAGTGGGCCTTCTTTGACGAGGACCACGTCGACATCAATGATCCCATGTGGAAGCCCGACGAGGGTACGTACTGTTCGCAATCGCGCGGGACTTTGGCCGGTTGAGCGCTCACTCACGGCACTTTCCCCTCTGCCACAGAGCCGGCACCCGTCGAGATTGATTCGTGGGCGCGCGGCACGCTCTTCCCAATTGACCAGCGCGACGCCAGCAAACCTGTGATCCCGTGGTGCTCGGACAGATCGGCGAGTCCCACCACGGCGCCTGCAGTGGAGAGCAGGTGAATCGTCTTCTCGCGCAACGTTCTTCTCAAAGAGCAGCGACCTGACGCCTGGTCTATTTCTAGTGCCGTGACTACACCGTCTTCGCCAAGGAAATCACTTCTCTCAGCCGCGACCGTGTCGTCGCCGGCCACGCCAATCGCACCGCAGAGTCCACGGCGGTCTATTGCTATGGGCCGTGGGTCTATGGCGGGGACGAGCGCGGGTGGAGCCGAGGCCCGACCACGGATATGGCAGCCGTAAATGATCAAAGAGTACTCCCGTGCGATGGCGTCGTGGGCCAAATCATGACGGCCGGAGCAAATTTACGGGTATCGTCGCGTCTCGCACTGCTGATGTACGGTGCGAGACTTCAATATGATCGCGTTTTGTTCGACCCCTTTGCAGCCACGTTCGACGTCGTGCTCATCAAACTTCTGGGCAACATCTGTTCAGGGGTGGAAAACATTCCAAGGCGCCTGGGGCCAATTCTGGGACAACAGAAACAACCGGTTGTGGTCCAAGAAGGCCACAGAGACTCAAACTGGATAGCGCGGCCGTTTCTACCTCGTATGATATCCAAATCGATAACCGTGCAAGGAAGCATGTTCAATCTTCGTCTACATCAAAAATCAATCTCTTCGCAATCTACTCCACCAACCCACTCCCATTGGCGAGCGCGTAGAACCGCGACGCTGGGTCTGCCAGCAACTCCTTTGGCGCGCCTACCTCCGCCACGACGCCGTGATCCAGCACGACAATCTTATCCGAATCCATGATCGTTCAAATCCGGTGCGCGACTGTGAGCACCGTGCACCCCTCAAACTCGCGGCGCACCGTCTCCTGCACGACCGCGTCCGTAACCGGGTCCATGGCTGCCGTCGCCTCGTCGAGCACAAGGACTTTCGATTTGCGCACGATCGCGCGCGCCAGGCAGAGCAGCTGCGCTTGGCCAGCCGACATGGACTCCCGCGTGAGCGGCGCGTCGAGCTGGCCCTCGAGCGACCGCACGTACTCGACGAGCGATGCGCGCTCGAGCGCGCTCCACAGCACCGCGTCGTCAATGGTCCCGGCCGGGTCGAGGTTGGCGCGCAGCGGCGCGTCGAATAGGACGGCTTCCTGCGGCAGGATCGTGAGCCGCGACCGCAGGTCCTGCAGACCGACGGTGGCAATGTCGATTCCGTCGATGATAATTGAGCAAGAAGTGGCCTCGAGCACGCGGAATAGCGCGAGCATGAGCGACGACTTGCCGCTGCCCGTGCGC
The DNA here is from genome assembly GCA_000151295.1 of Allomyces macrogynus ATCC 38327. Taxonomy (NCBI): domain Eukaryota; kingdom Fungi; phylum Blastocladiomycota; class Blastocladiomycetes; order Blastocladiales; family Blastocladiaceae; genus Allomyces; species Allomyces macrogynus. The sequence goes on along the minus strand of GG745353.1, from coordinate 352,911 downwards.
CCGCATATCCCTACCCGTTCACCCGGGTTGATTTGCAGGTTGATATGCTTGAGCACCGGGTCGAGCCCGGCGCGGTACGTTGTCGAATAGTCGCGGAACTCGACGGCACCAGACGCGGGCCACGTTGCGTCGAGCGCAAACGGCGTATCCTCGCGTGCTTCGGCGGGCACGTCCATATACTCTTGAATACGCTCCATCGACACAAGCGAATTCTCGAGCATCGCCGACGTCTCAATCGTGGCGGCCAAAATGCCCGTGATTTGCATCGCGTACGTGAGCGCCGTCCCAAGAATTGCGGTGCCGGACACGGGCGTCGAAACGGCCAGGATGCCAAACACGCCGATCATGGCCGTGCTCAGCAGTTGCAGCTGCACCGACAGCCACCACCGCGTCGCGTTGAGCGTGTAGGTGCCCGACGCGGCCAGATCAACCTTGGCCTCGGCGTCGGTCTGGAACCGGGCAGAGTGCGCAAATGCGCGGATGGTTGTAAGTCCCGTCAGCGACTCGGTGATGTGCTGGTAGACGGGCGATGCTTGTGCCATGGTCACGCGCTCGAGTTCTCGCGAGCTCGCGAGGTACACACGCTGCACGAGCAAGAAGATGCCCGTGATTGGGATCAAAACGACGAGGAACCACGGCGTCGCCGTGACAATCGTAATGACGGTGCCGAGCACTTGGAAAACAAAGGCGAGAATTTGGAACGAGAAAATCGGGATCATGCGGTCGACGGTGCGCTGGTCGCCCGTCATGCGGTTCAGAATGCGACTTGTAACAACGATGGCTTATCAGACCCTGCACTGAGACAAGAAAAAAAGCAACAGCGCGTACCGGCTGGCGTCACGTCCCACCACGACATGGGCGCACGCAAAATCGCGTTGAGCAACTTGGTCATGGTGATTCTCGCGACGCGGGTCGCGACGACTGCGAGAACAATGTAGAACGACGAGACGGCGGCAATGGCACCGGCGATCAGCAGCCCACCGTACCCACCAAGCCAATAGCCTACGTCGTCGCCGTCACCTGAGCTCGACGCGGAACCCCAAAGGCCCTATTGACGATGGGCAGCGAGTGAGCTGGAAAGTGCATCGGGACGAGCAGCCTAAGTCTTGCCCGTACCAGGAAGATAGTCGAGGAGAACTGGAAGCCCGACGTGACAACAAACGACAAGAGGACAACGACCGAGAGCCAACCGCCGACGTAGGACAGGCAGGCCTTGTACGTTGCTATGGGGCGTTTGGGTCAGTATCAGCGCGCAGGATTTGGTCAATTTTCATCCACATAGACGCACCCCACGCGACCTTGCCCGAATTCTTGATCTCCTTGTTCTCGTCCTCGTCGCTGTCGTCGCTGGGTGGAGAAGATGCCGCCCCGCTCTCCGCATCCTTGCTATCAGCCGACCCGTCCGCCGCCGCCTCTGCGACCTTGTCGCTCGCCTTATCCTTGCGCGACGCGATCACCTCGCCCACGAGCTCGGTCACAACGCCGTTCAGCGCTATGACCTCGTCGTACGTCCCCTGCTCGATAATCTTGCCCTCGCTCAACGCCAAGACCCGGTCGGCCTGATCGAGGTGGTGCATCGCGTGCGTGACAAGCACGACCGTCTTGCCGCGCAGCAGCCCCTTTTCCTTGTCAAACCACGCGTCAAACAAGTGCCGGTCGACGTGTGCGTCAACAGCCGACAGCGGGTCGTCAAGGAGCACAATATCACTGTCCGCGTAGAGCGCGCGGGCACACGCGACACGCGCACGCTGCCCACCCGACAAGTTGGTCCCCTTTTCGCCGACAAACGTCAAGTCGCCCTTGGGCAGTGCGGCAAAGTCGCTCGTCAGTGCGCAAGCCTGCACGACCGCGTCGTACCGCGCCTGGTCGAGCGCGCGACCAAACAGGATATTGTCGCGGATCGAAACGTGCTGAATCCACGGCTGCTGCGCAAAGTACGCGACCGACCCGCGAACCGTCACTGCGCCCTTGAGCTTGTCCATTTCGCCAAGTATTGCCGTGAGCAGCGCCGATTTGCCGGACCCGATCTTGCCGACGACTGCCGTGACGGACCCGCGCGCGATGGCGAGCTGGTCAATCGACAGGACGGGTTTGTCCTCGGTAAATGCAAACTGCGCGGCGTCAATCTCAATCGCGACGGGGTGCTCGTGATCCTCGGCGTCGTGCTCCACGTACACAACGCGCTCGGGTGACTGCAAAAACTCGGTCACGCGGTCCATGGCGGCCTTGGCATCGACGAGCGGCGTCCATGCCCAAAGCATGATCTTGGTGTGCTGGTCGACAATGTTGAACAGCGCGAGCGCCACGAAGACGCGCTCTGACGTGAGCGCATTCGCGGGCTGCGTGAGCGTGTAGACGGCAAATGTCAAGAACATGGCGAGCGAGGGGACAATGTCGGACATGGACACCGACGCGGCATTGAACCGCATCGACGTAATGGTCAGCTGCAGTTCCTTGTCTCGAATCGCCAAGATGCGATCGCGCAGGTAACCCGTCCACTCATAGAGCCGCAAAGTGTTCATGCCGCCGACCGTCTCGGTCATGAGCTTGGTCCGCGCGCTGAGTTGCTTCATGATCTCCATGCGCAGCGCCATCAACTTATCGCCGAGTGACCCGACGACGGGTGACGACAGCGTGATGACCGCGACAGCCATGACCATCGACCACCCGATTTGTAGGTACAGCATGTAGAGCGCAATCGCGAGCGTGAACGGTGACGGCAGCCAGCCAATCAGCGACGTCATGATGCTCGCGACGCCGGCCGCGTCCACTTGCGCGTGTGCCAGAACTGCGCCGGCGTCGATCGACCGGTGGCTCGGCAGCTGCAATGCCTTGTGGTAGACGACGCACTGCACGGCGCTCTGCACGCGCAGTTGCTCGAGATTCGACAGGTGCTGCTTCTGGCCCGCCAAGAAGGCGGCCAGGACCGACACTATCACGTACGCGGCCGCGACCACGACGCCCTCGGCCACGGACCGCTCGTCCTTGGTCCCGCGCGCGAGCACGAGCTTGATCAGGTACTGCACAAAGAGCGGGTTCACAAACTCGGTAAGCGCCACGACGATTGCCATGCCGCTGACAACCGCGAGCTTGGGCGCAAACACGGCCAGGAACGCGCGAATAAACGACGGCTTGGCGCCACGCGTCTCAACTTGATGGTCCCAAGCGGCCTGGAGCAAATCGCCCGTCGGGTGCGACCGCAGTCGCCACGGCAAGCTCCAGCAATCGGCGAGCACGAGCGTCTTTGCGCGCCCCTCACGCAGCAGGCTGTGTACCCACCACAGACCGAGTCGCGACAGGTACGACGTCGACATTTCGGGTGACTCGTGCGTGGGCACGCCCGTCGCGTTAGGAACCGCTGCGTGGGCAAGGGCCGGGTCGGTGCGCAAGTCGACGGCCTTGCCGGAAAAGCTTTCGGCCAGGAACACGAGCGCGGTTACGATGAGCGGCCGCGACAAAATGTGCGCAAGGTCGGGCATGTCGCTCAAGAGGAGCGTGCGGAGGCGCACGACGAGGACGAGGATCAGGACGAGGTAGAACGTGCATAGCGACGTCGAGGGTCGACGACTGCGATAGTGCTCTGCGAAAGCGGGTGGAGAAGGTCAGTCTTGATCGTAGGCAATCATTTATGAGGGAGACGAAGAGCCGACAAACCGAAGAAATGGGTCGGGACCGCAATGGCGAGCACCAGCGTGGTTGTGATCCACCCAAAGTAGGTTGAGGACACAGTCTCGGATGGGTCTACTTGCGCGAGGAGGATAATGGCGGCGGCCAAGTTGACGACGCTCAGCACCTATTTCCGTTTCGTTTTCGCGGTTGTTTAGGTCAAAATAATCAATTGTTCGTCCAGAACCGGAGCACGTATGGAAAGAGTTTCAGCACCATCTTGAGCCAGAACAAAACGCGATACGAGCGGGTCATGCCCGGCGGCAGGTTCTTGCGTCGCATAAACAGAAACCACAACCGTTTCCCGACCGCCAGGAGGCCGGCGAGCGCGACAATGGGCAAGAGCACGCCGTCTTGAAAGCATGCGTCGAGATCAATCTGTCACGCATTCTGCGTCGTGACAGTCTATTGGCGGCAGCGACAGGCTGTGTGATCAGTTCGTGTCCATCACTTGGCCCTCCTCGGATTGCCATACCGAACGGACCAGCGGTAAACCGCCTTGGCAAAACGGCCGACCCATGGTGAATCAGCTGAAGTGGCCGCGAGTCCAGCAATCGTTTACCAGCAGCGCTTATGCAAAAAGACAGGGACAGACTCGCGAGCACTGCGTCGTGTCGAGAGTGAGCGTACGCAGGCGTGCGGGTTGGGATGGTTTTTAGTCCCAGAGATTGGGAGAGGCCAGCTCTTGTAGGTCCGGCCACCACCGTCCGCACGCACGCCGATTGTCGACCGGGGATTGGCCGGGTCTGCGCCCAAACTCCGCCCAAAGATGGCGGGGAGGCGCACGGTACGCGCGACGACAAAGTGGTGCACGCGTGTATCAAACCTTGAACAACACCTCAGCACCAACGATGGTCTTCCACGCCCGTTCTCCACGACAACAACGTTGGACGCGTTCCGACTGAACCCGAACCATTGAAGCATCAACGAGTCTCCTTCAGCAAAAGTGGCTGATCCATTCGTGTCGCCCGCCGCCGTTGCTCCTGATGCCATTTGTGCCACAGTCGAACGGGTATTTGGTTCATCTGCGAACCTTGCGACAAACTGGGAGGATGCTGGAACACATCAGGGCCCCGGTCAAGTTTAGCCGCGGTGACATCGCACACCGGGACGGTCATGACAAATGTGCTGCGACAAGTCCTGCAGGATGGGATGAGAAGGCGCGCGCGGAAAGGACGCAGGCAAGACTCTTGCGCCACGCCAAACCTGGTTGCGGTCAGGTTGTACGTGCCTGCGAGGGACACGGGACGTGATGGACTCGGGGATGGCCAAATGGGCCAATGGCCCTTCCACCGCAAGGATCTGGCTGGCGCCGAGCAATCGGCCCTGCAAGTGGAAGCGAGTGGAGGCCGTGCTGTGGCGACGCCGTTTGCATCGAGGTCTGTCAGCGGGCATCGCAGCGACGATGGCAGAGTTGAAGCTGGCGTCTCGCACTTTTATACGAGTCGCGTGCTTTTCGCGTGATCGCGTTTGTTATCACTATGAAGCGGTTCCAAGTTAGGCCGGCTCGCCGAAACGTCCAGAGCTTGTTCGTCATTGTCTGTTCCTTCCTGCCGCGCTTTGAACGTTACTGGACGTTGGACCGACTTGCTGCAGTTTTCTCCTGTAATACGTCGAAGCCGCCCCGCGATTCGGCAGACACACACCATCAGCTGGGGCAGGGTGCAGGACCAACTGCAACGATTTTTGTCTGAAACGCTCCGCATCATCCACGCACCGCTGCACACTGAGCAACCACTGCCGTTATCGCCATTACTGGTTTGATCGACACGAGCTCAAAGACGCTGGTGGACCATGCCAGCTGAGGCTTCGCGCGGCTGGATTGATCTTCTCGGCGCGATTCCGGCATTTGTGGCCGACGCCATTTTCCAAGCGCAGCGAGGTCAGCAAAATGTTCCTGTTCTCGCGTTAAGAGGGTCATGGATGTTCTCAGCTCACGGATCCTCGCTTACACAGACCCGTTCTTGGCCAGCGTCGCGCACGATTCTTCACCCGGCTGGGACCACGCCGACTCGGTGACGAATCCGCACCAAGGTCTGTATCGAAGTTGCCTTGGATAGCTTTTTCCGATTGTTCATTGGCCTGATTGGATCTCGCAATTGCCGAGTAGAACTGTGCTTCAACAGCAAGTGCGTCAACCCGTCCATGATGTTCCACGACAAGGTCGTGCTCGCGCCAAAACCCATTCGCAGTGCGAGCGCGGGGCCGTCCGACTGGGTGGACTCGCTCGGTCGGACGCTGGCAGCGCCCATGGCGCAAACCACGTTCTCGTTGGTGCGTTACTTTGATCTCGTCGCTGTGTCCCAATGGCTACGATACTGACTTCGTCAATCTCTCTCTCGCTAGTTATTCCTTTGCATCTGGGTACGGGCGACGCGAACAGCACCTCGACGTGCCGCCGTCGCTGCAGCTGCCAGAGCTGCGACGCCCACACCAACGTGGCAAGTGCTGGCGCGCACCCACGTCCCTCTCCTCGTGACGACCGTCCTCGTCTACTTCCTCGCGTTCGCTGCGCACCACGACTATTTCCACCTGCCCTCGCTCTACTCGTCCAACTATCGCGTGCTCCTGATCGACACGCCCGGCACCCTCACCTCTCTTGCGCCGCTCCTGACGCTCGCCGTCCTCGCGCGGGTACTCGGGTACAGCTCCCACGCATCGGCATCCGCCCTACCCACCGTGCGCGGGTACCGCGAAATCGCGCTCGCGACAGGTGTCCTGGCTGTTTGGTGCAGTGCCGGTGCCGAGGTCGTGGCTCAGAATTCTGGGTTGTTCGAGGCGACCCGCGGCGGGGTCACGGCCGCTGCGCGCGCCGTGACGCCGTGGGTCATCGCCGTACACTCGTCTCGCTGGACGCCGCCCGTGCTCGTGCTTGCGCTGTACATGATCGTGTCGCGCGTATGGGCACGGTGGCGCGCTGCGGCCGATGCGGGACATATCGTGAGCGAATTGGTGCCGTCGTGGCGGTCTTGGGTGCGTGTCTTCTTTGTGCGCTGCTTCTTACTCGTCGCAATATGGTGGAGAAACCGACCACCGCCTTCACAGACCTGGCACGATTCGGGCGACGCCGCTATCATTCTCTTCGCGCTCATTTCCGCACACGCCGTCGCCGATACCCGCACGTCCGTGACAGCCGCCATGGTCCTGACCGTCTCGACGGCGCTCGCACTCGCCGGCCTGCAAAACGCAGCCGCATCGGGCGGACTTACTGCGGCCCTGTCGCGCAGCGCATCGCGCGTCGGGCTCTCCGGCATGTCACGGTCACCGTCGCGCACGGTCGCACTTGCTGCCGTTGCTGCCGCGATCGCTGAGGACGTGCCGCGCCAACCACCGCCGAAGCCGCAGCCGCCACGCGAGCCGCTCCGCGTGCAGCCACCGACGTCTTCATACCCCTCCACCTCCCCCTCACCGTCACCGGCACCAGCTCCTGCGCCAGCACCGGCACGCCGCGTCTCAGTCGCGTCCCCCACCGACACGTCGTCACGCACCTCCCCGCCGCTGGCCGAACAAGTGCGTCACCTACCACACGCCGCCGAGTACGCACGCCCGCCGTCGCCGACCATGCAGCGCAAGATCTTGCTCGACCGGATCCAGCGCGACGCGGCGCCCGCGTGGATGCAGACGATCCCACCTGTCGGTTCGCCGTCGGCCGCGGCGTCGTACCCGTCGGCCACTGCGGACCGTCGTGGGCGGGCATCTGCGGGAGCGGCGCAGGGACCGGGATCGCCGCGCACGCGTGCGGTGTCGCCGCAGCGTCAGTTGCTCGAGGAGCAGTTAACGGTGCTCGCGGATATGAATGCGCGCGAGCCGCTCAAGGTGCCGGCCGCGTATCAGAGAAGTCCAGTGCCGGTGGGTATGGGGGTGGGTCGGATGCGGTCGCCGGTGCGCGGGGTCGGATACCAGGCTGATCTGCGGAGCGGGGCACGTTAAAGGAATGTTTGAACTACCGACGTGACGAAGGAACGGTTCAACGAGATGAGACTTTGCGAATGGGTGGACAAGGTAGCAATTGACAAGAGACTTCCAGTTTCTTAGCGATTTGAGCTGCGCAAGGGACGACAAGAAAGAGGAATGCATTTATGCCCAGCGCCAATTCGTCCTCGATCGAGATATGAAAATTCCATCGCGTCCAACAGCTCAGACGCGAAACATGCGCGCGAACACGCCCCCAAAATGAGTCGCTCCGGGTTTCTCAAAACGATATCGTTAGCCTCGCCCCTCCGCGTCATTTACGAGATCAGTGATCCGCGGTCGCCGTCACCGCGGCGGCGAGCGGCGGCTCCGGCGCGTGGCCCGAGTCGGCGTGCACCATGGACTTGGCCATCAACGACGCGTCGGAGGCGCCCTTGCTGGCCTTGATCTCCGTCGACGCGGGGCCCTCTGCGCGGACCAATTCGGTAGTCTTGCCCCCAGACACGTCCGTCGCCGAGCCGGCCACGACCCGCGGCCCGAGCCGCGACGTGATATCTCCTTTGCCCGTCTTCTTGCTCTTGGGCGGCGTTGTATCCTTGCTCTTACCGCCCGCATCGCCCGACCGCGGCGGAGTGCGCTTGCGGCCACCGGTCCCCGCCGTGGTCGAGCTGGCCGACGACGTCTCCAAGGCCATCCACTTAGCCGCCTCGGCCATGGCCTTTTCGTCGGGCTCGCCCCACGCACGGCCCTTGCGTTCGCCCAGCTGCTTGGCTGGCTTCCCGCCGCTCTTGGCGCGGCTCCGGCCACCTGGCGCGGGGTCCTCGGTGGGCGACGTGCCGGTCGGCGATCCCTTGCCGCTAGCACGTCCCGCCGTCGTCGCGCGCGAGTGCGGCGCCGACGTGTCGCCCTGCTTGCCACCACCCCGCGCGCCGCGCGTGGAGATAGACGACGGCGGTCTCGTGACGCGGTCGCCCGTCGTGTCGGACCGGCGCCGATCGTGCCAGCCGGATGACGCGTCCTGATCCTTATCGGACCGGCGACGGTCGTGCCAAACGACCGTGTCCTGGTCCTTGTCCGACTGCCGGCGGCTGCGGCGCGCGCGACCACCACCGCCCCCAGTCCCACTGGTACCGCCCGTCTCTTGATCAGGCATGTCCCTGCGCGCCGGCTGCTGCCGCGTCGTGTCCACCTCCCCACCGCCGCCGCGCCCCGCACTTGTGGCCGACCGCGGCGTCTGCGGCGGCGACTTGCGCGTCTCGCCGCTGCGCGCCATCCCACCCCCGGCACCGCCGACTTTCGGTGACCCTGTCGCGTTCCGCGACGGGATAGTCCCGGACTCGGACGCCGGCGGCGTGTTGGCAATTGACATCTGCAGTTGCGCCATTTGCTGCTGCAGCGAGACGATCGCCGCCTGGCTGCCCTTGAGGTCCTTGTTCTCGCGCTGCAGCTCGTGCACGCGAGCCATGGCCTTTTGCAACGCGAGTGCCAACGTCGCAACTTGCATTTCCGCGGCCGAGTGCGCGTCTTGCGTGGGGACGGTGCCGGCACCAGCGACCGCGGCGGCCGTCTGGTGCGCGTGATACATGGCCTCGGGAACGGGGATGGCATGCTGCGGGATCTGCTGTTGCGCGGCCGCGTATGCGTGCATGTGCTGCTGTTTCTGTTGTGCGTGAGCGAGTTGCTGCCGCGGGTCGGCGCCGTGCGCGCCGGCCGCCGGGTACGTCGGGTACCCGGCCGCGCCCCACATCGCCGTCGCGTCCTGGTGCTGTTGCTGCTGATGGAGCGCGTGCACGGGCACCGGCACGTCGTGCGCCGCGTACCACGCTGCCTGCTGCTGCGCGTGCACGTTGGCCGGATGCTCGCCAGGTACCGCACGCGCGTCACGGCCGCCCATGTCTTGGTGGTGCATCGTCTGCTGCTGCTGGTTCCACGCGGCACGTTGCACCATTGCCGCAACGTCCTGCGGACCTGGTGCTTGTGGCCGACGCCCCTGCTGTTGCTGCTGCTGCTGTTGCTGCTGCTGCTGCTGCCGCTGCCGCGCAAATTCCTCATGCGGCGCCGGTGCCGGCCGCCGGCCACCGCCGTAGGCCGCCTCGTACGACGCGCGGTGCTCGTGCGCGGCCCACTGCGCGGGAGCCATCTGCATCTCGGCGTGCGGCTTCATCATCCCACGGCCGGGACTCCGCGTCCCACCCGGCACGTTCGCGGCACGGTGTTGGTCTTCGGCGCGTGCCCACGGGTCGTGGTGCAGTCGCGCGCGGTCGGGGTCGATCCGGTGCGTGGAGGGCGGGGTGAATGCCGGCGCGGTCGCGCGAATCCCTGCGGGAGGAGGTGGCGGCGGGACCGCATACGCGACAGGCACGGTGGGGGTCACAGTGGGGGCGAGCGGCGGACTCGATGGTGCGAGCGAGCGCGTCGTGGAAGGGAGGCCGGTGGGGGACTAGGTGGGAGGAGGAGTCGAGGTGGGGCTGATCAGGCGCGTGATCTGAAACAGATGGCAGAACACGGGCGAGAGCGCCGTACCGGATCAGCAGGGCGAACAACGGGCATCGACGTGCCGGGCGCGGCGTCGCGGATCTCGCCTTCCTCGAGCGACGAGGCCTTGGAGGGCGTCTGCAGGAGTGCGCAGCGAAGCCGCAGGTCAGGGTGCGGGTCGGTGTCGGCCCGCTCAAAGACACACCGAGCGTACCCGGTCGAGCGGCGGCGGTCCCACGGCCAGCAAACCGCCTGTCGCGGTCATAGCAGCGGGCACGGATGCCTCGGTCAGGGACGGGTCGGCGACGGGCATCGTTGGTAAAGCGGTGGGCGCCGGAACACGCGCGTAGCCGCCGTCGGCAAACTGCGTCGGCGGCGTGGGGGCGATCGGGTCGGCCATGGCGCGAGCTTGCAGGGATTGCGCAAATCACACGGTGGTCGCGGTCGCGGTCGAGCTTGCCGAGTCGCACGGGCGTCGCGCTGCACGCGGTCGAGATCCGGCGTAGAGCGGGAGCGAGCGCGTGGGAGGCTCAGAGGGGGAGAGAGAGGCTCAGAGGGGGAGAGGGAGGCTCAGAGGAGGAGAGGGAGCGAGCACGACTTGACCACAGCGCGCGGTGGGAGTTGACCAGCCGCAAGGGACACAAGGGACCGACCACGAGAAACGCGCTCCAGCGAGAGATGGGAGACACCAGTGCATTCCAGCCACCAATTCCACGTGCGTTGGCCGCCAGAGCCATTGCCGCCGCCACACCGCCGACCTTTGCTGTTTGCCGTGCTTGACCTTGAACCCTCTCCTCCTGAACGAATCTCGTTGTTGTCACAATGGGTTCGTAACGACCCCACAACACGGACCACCACCACCAACACCACCGCCACCATCTTGCGCGCCGTGACCACCGCGACCGCAAACACGATCCGCGCCCGAACCGGCGATCGCAGCAACTCCGCACACGGAAAGCGACCAAACGACCACAACAACCGCACGCTGCGAAAACACCGACTTCCGACCGACCGCGCAACGGATGGACCGGCGAGGCCTCCCTCAAACACCCGTTGTCACGACCGTCCATCCTTCACCAACCGCCGCATTTTCGGCGGAAACGTCATTCTTGGATGCAATGCGAAATTGCGGTCGCTCGGTTGGCGCTGTATCGGCCGTTTTTTCGCCATTTGAGTGAAAACGGTCGTAACGGTCCCCACTACTGAGTCGCCGGGCATTGAGGTCTCGTCGTGGTTTTGTTGCGGTTCCCGTTGCGGAGCGCTCTTTTATTGCGCTCAACTCGCCGTTTCGATGTCTGCGTTGCGCTGGTAGTCGCCGAAAAACGGCGATGGTGGTGGTGGTTCCGTCGCACTCGTTTCCCGAGAAAAAAACAGCGGGTCTGACGCTCTCTGTGTTGGTCTTGCGCAGGTCGTGTTATCCGTGCTCAGCGCAAGGGTGCCGGTGGCATCTTCAAGTCCCACAGCAAGCACCGCAAGGGTGCCGCGCAGCTGCGCCCGCTCGACTACACCGAAGCGGCATGGTTACATCAAGGGCTTGATCAAAGGAGATCATCCACGACCCGGGACGCGGTGCTCCTCTCGCGCGCGTCGTCTTCCGCGACCCCTACAAGTACAAAGCTGCGCCAGGCCATGTTCATTGGCCACTGAGGGCATGTACACGGGCCCAGTTTGTCTACTGCGGCAAGAAGGGTGCGTTTTTTTTTGCTACGTTTCCGACTGAAAAGCGGCCGATATCGAACGGTTTTGCTGACTCTGGCTCGCTTTTTCTACTCGGTAGCTTCGCTCGCGATCGGCAACGTCCTGCCCCTCGAGAACCTGCCCGAGGGTACGGTCGTGTGCAACGTCGAGGAGAAGGCGGGTGACCGCGGCGCCCTTGCTCGCACGTCGGGCGGTTACGCGACGGTCATTGGCCACAACCACGACGAGGGTGTCACGCGCATCAAGCTGCCGTCGGGCGCCAAGAAGGTGGTCAAGTCGTCGTGCCGCGCTACGGTCGGTATCGTTGCTGGCGGCGGTCGTATCGACAAGCCCATGCTCAAGGCCGGCCGTGCCTACCACCTGAACAAGGCCAAGCGCAACCGCTGGCCCAAGACGCGCGGTGTGGCCATGAACCCCGTCGACCATCCGCACGGTGGTGGTAACCACCAGCACATTGGTCACGCGTCGACGGTCGCGCGCAACTCGCCCGCCGGTAAGAAGGTCGGTCTCATTGCCGCCCGCCGCACGGGTCTGCTGCGCGGTACCAAGAAGATCGCCGACAAGTAAAGGAATTCGATTGCGATTTCGCTTGTCTTGGTTGGTCACTTCGGTCTCTCTGGTCGGTCGTGTCATGAGAAGGCATCGGGCGCGGTTGGTTGGGAAATGCAATACAGCTGCTGCTGCGTGCCTTCTTGACAAAACGCCCCGCCCACCCTTCAAAGCAAAGCATCATCCCAAAGACGTTGCAACTTGAGCCAGACCCGGTTGGAAACGTCAAAATGGGAACGAGAAAAGCCTCACCTGTCCCACACAACGCGGCCGTTGGTATGCGCATCTATCTGCGAGTTGCGTTTCGACTTCTCAACAACGCCGCCTGCGTTTTGTCTTGCGTTTCCCGTTGCTTTTGTGTCCCAATGCCATGCTGACCGCTCTCACACAACGTCGGCATCTGAACGCGATTGACGATCCGTCTTCAATCATAATCCTTTGACAGGCTTCCCGCAAGCGAACTCGCAAAGTCTCCCTCGGCTCACGCTAAAAACACGAAAACCTTCACCCACTGGTCCCTGTTTCCGCGCGCAAAAGAAACATCAAAACGCAATCAAATTGACAGCTCATCATCGACGTTGGAACGGCCGTCCGTTGCGCGTCACGGACGGTGAAAGACAATCAAAACGGGATCATGGGGGCGGGCGAGGACGCGGCCCACGCGCACAAACGCAATAACGAATAACAAACTCGGCCAAAAGGCGGAAACGACACGCGGCGCGAGCGCCACTATCCCTCCACAACGGGAGCGTGAGGTTCTTGGCGCGGATAATCATCAGCAGCGCCATCATGGTCAATAGCGCGTTCACGACCCGACAATCGAGCCGCCGTTCGGATGGAGCACCTAAATCAAATGACGCGGTTAGCCAAATCAATAACATCGAGGTTGCGCGACGCATGTGCCCTGCAATCGCAAATACCTGGCCCGTGAAGTACGACGAGTCACTGCTCGCGAGGAACACGTAGGCCGTCGCACATTCGACCGGCTGGCCCATGCGCCCGAGCGCCGTGTTGGCACCAAACGACTTGATCTGGTCCTCGTTGATTAGTTAGGTTTTTAGGTTAGGTTAGGTTAGGTTAGGTTTTTAGGTTAGGTTAGGTTAGGTTTAGGTTTAGGTTAGGTTTAGGTTTAGGTTTAGGTTAGGTTTTAGGTTTTTTAGGTTTTTAGGTTTTTAGGTTTAGGTTTTTAGGTTTTAGGTTTTAGGTTTTAGGTTAGGTTAGGTTTAGGTTTTAGGTTAGGTTAGGTTTTAGGTTTTTAGGTTTTAGGTTAGGTTTTAGGTTAGGTTTTAGGTTATTAGGTTAGGTTTTAGGTTTTTAGGTTAGGTTAGGTTTTAGGTTAGGTTAGGTTTAGGTTAGGTTTAGGTTTTTTTAGGTTTTTAGGTTAGGTTTTAGGTTTTAGGTTTTAGGTTAGGT
>GG745353.1:319579-333612 GCA_000151295.1 Allomyces macrogynus ATCC 38327 | reverse complement strand
CTCTTGACCATCCCGGACCTCGTGCGCAAGTTGTCGGCCTTCTACCACGTCCTGGAAGCGCGCGTGAACACGGCGCGCGACCTGGTCAAGCTGCAAGGACGGCTCGAGCTCGTTCTGTCGCAAATGGAACTGCAGCACACGGTGGCCACCGACGATTCGGCCATGCTGGTCGTCAACGAGGACGACGAGGGCGACGACGAAGCCGCTGACGGCATGTACGAGGACTTGGCCAACCCGTCGCGCGGGAGCGCAAGTACGTTGCGGCACGTGCAGCGGCGCGCGACGCTCGAGCAGCTCGGCGAGGACGTGAACGGGTACAATGACGACGAGGAAGAGGATTCGGGTGACGATGATGAGGATGAGATGGCGGTGGATAGCGAGAAGAGTGACGCAAGTGACGATGAGAGTGGGGACGAGGAGGATAGCGACGAGAGTGGAGATGAGGATGAGGAGATGCTCGACGGGTTGGAGGATGGCGATGAGGACAGCGACGACGAGTAGAGCGTTGTCTGTCGGTTTTTGCTTTTCGGTTCCTTTCGTGTTTCGGTTCTGCTTTTCGGTGCTGTTGTGTGGGGAAATCTCGGGGATACACATGCCATTGCTTCGTGCTTCCCTTGTTTCTGCCCTCCGCCCTCACCCACGACCATGACGCTTCAAAGCAAGATTTGTATCCCAACAACACATCCTAGGACGCCGCGACCTTGTCGCTCGCCTCTCCACCACCGAACGCCCTGCGCAGCGCGCGAATCGTGCTGGGCGTGGTCCGGCAGCACCCGCCCACCCCCACCACTCCCAGCGGCGCCCATTCCTCCTTGGCGATCCGCGCATACTCGTCGTCCGTCCACCCCGACCCTTCAATCCAGCATCGCTTCACGCCATCCCACTCCTCGCCAATGTTTGGATACACGACCACAGGTACGTTCGGCTGCGCCGTGTGGATCTTGCGCAGCAGACCCGTCAGATACTCTGGCGGCGTGCAATTGATCCCAAGAATCACGCTCGGGAACGGCTTGCCATTGAACGGCGGGAGTGACGCGACCGTTCCGAAGTTTGCATCAGCAATCGTGCGCGCAACGGTCTCAATCGCGTCGCCCGCACCCGTCTCGGCATCGTTCCGCGCGCTGACCGAGATCCACGCGGGCGCCACGGGCAGACCTTCGGCACGCACGTCACGCAGAGCGTCGAGAATCGCGTGCACTTCCACGATCGTCGGCACCGTCTCAAACGCAAGCCAGTCGACCTTGCCCAAAATTTCAGCGCCAAACGCGCGCAACCGGTCGGCATGGAACGCAGCCAACTCGGCGCGCGTCGTGGTCTTGGCAAACGCGCCTGTGAACTCGGACCCGTCTGCGAGCGTCGCGCCGAAGCTGCCGAGCGACAGGGCCACTTGTTTGCCGGGTACGGCAGACTTGTCGCGCACGTCGAGCGCGAGCTGCACGCCCTGCCGCAGGATCGACTCGGCGGCGGCACGGTTAATCTTGTAGGTTGCGCTCAAGTTGCCGGGAGCGGCTTGGTACGTGGAGGTCAGGAAAATGTCGGCGCCCGCGGCCAGGTACGACGCGTGCACGGTCTGGATCGCGCTTGGGTCGGTCGTGATGCAGCTGGCCGACCACAGCGGGGTGTTGGTGATGGCCTTGCCGTGCACGCGCACGAGCTCCTCGGCAAACGCGCCGTCGAGAATCCACATCCTTGCAGGTTGAGAGTTGATGCTTGCTTGAAGTGTCGAAAGCCGAGACTCGACGGTTCTTGTTGGTAGAGAAGATGCGCGTCGTGCCGTACTTTTGAAGACCCAAGGCTGGACATGAAATCCTGGCGCAGCACACTTCATTCACAGCCAACGCGCCGTAGACGCGCTTGTCGTGGCGCCATCCACGACGACGACGGCGCCATCGTTACTGTACATGAGCGGTTGTTTCTCGTGATGGCTGTGGTCGAGCAAGGCCAGGGTTCCCCGCCGAGGCTTGCTGGATTGGATGACTGCAGGTCAGCATGGGTGCCGAAGCGCCTCGACGACCGAGCAAACCATCGACAACGACGCTGCCGACGCGCACAACTTGTCGCCGTGCGCCGCCATCAATACGCTGCTTGTCATGAGCGAACCGTTGCTGGTATGGTCAGTGATGGAGAGACGGCAGCGTTCTGCCCCTTCGAATAGGAGGGCACCGACTGACTCACTTTCTTGTCCCTCCCCTCCACGACGCTGTCGTGCGCGACGTGCAAACTCCACCAGATCAAGGACGTAGAGGTCGCGGACCTGCCGCAGTGGACGGCCGACGACGACGCCAAGCTGCGCGCGTCGCTGCGCAAGCTCGGCGTGCCGCGCACCAACGTGCCGACCACGTTCCAGATCCGCGACCCGGACTTGAGGTTCGGCACGGCAAGTTGGGACGAGGTGGCCAAGGACGCCAAGCTGCCGGGAAAGTCGGGCATCGTGTGCTGCTTCCGGTTTTACGGGCCCATGGCTGGGTCGTTGGAGTCGACGCCCGTCGACTCAGTGATTGTTGCCACGGGGGCGACAGCGAGTGCCAAGTAGGTGGAGAGCATGCGCGCGCTATAGTGCTAGCCGGCGTGCGCGTCGCGGTGGAGAAGGATGGATGAATGAATACAGGGCGTGTCTTTTTGCGCTGGTGATGCTGGCAACTGTTCGTGTTGGTCGCGCAGAGCTCGCCGTGGTGGCAACTTGCGCTCCATTGGCGCACATTTTAGACCACAACATCCCCGCTTCTGGCAACGCATCAACTTGCTGCAGCACGTTGCGAACGACAAAAGAGAGCGCCAAGTCAAGTTTCGCTCGCCGTCATCAAGAACGAACCAGCCAACCAATCATGACCAGTAACGATGCCGAGCCCGCGTTTGACCGCGCGTTTACGGCGACCTGCTGTCCCGGATTACAGTGGACAACGTGCTCCGTAACTGCGTGCCCCGCCGACCACGCAATCTACGTGTTTGGCGGCAAGGCGACGCAAAAGACGAAGCACCCGTACAATTTGTCGAACACGCTTTACCGACTCGCGTTGCCGCGGCCCGCACCCGCATTCGCGACAACCAACAACAACGACCACCAGGGCCCGCTCGTATGGGAGGCCATTGAGGCACCCGAACTGGCCGACCCGGAATCGCGCGCGCCCAAAGTCCCCTGGCCGTCACCGCGTAACGTGCACGCGGCCTGTTTCTGGCCCGAGACGCGCGAACTAATCATTTCTGGTGGATTTGGCGTGACGGAAGACAAGAACGCGCCCGAACAGCTCGGCGGCACGGGTGGTGCCGTGATTCTCGGCGACGTGTGGGCATTCCAGATCGATTCACGCACGTGGCGTCGCGTCCCCGTGTGCACGGAGCCGTTGTCGGAGCACACGATGCTCGCCGACGTGTCTCGCGGTCTTTTGTTGCTTGTCGGCGGGTCATCGTACATTGGCTCGCACATGGTGCTCACGTCGCTCGTGACGATCGTGGACATGCGCCGGCCCGCGCTGATTGACGGCAAGGACGTGGTTGCAGCCACGACGCCCATACGGCACACGACCACGGCGTTCCGACGCCGTCGGCACACGGCGGCTGCGACAGCCGCGGGTCTGCTCGTTCTGGGCGGGCGAAACGAAAAGGCAAGTATCCAGGATCCGCTCCTGCTCGCCGTGACGCGCGACGTGTCCCCGGTCTCCCGCCGTGGCAATCGCGCACACGATGAGGGAATTCGGCTCGCTATTTCTGCGCGACCCGTCCCTGCACTGGCTGCCGCGATTCACGACGATATTGTCCCATCGAACCCGGCCTCTGCTGGCAACGAGCATCACGGCCACGTGCGCGTGTTCCCGTTCCCGACGCACGCCAAGGAGCACGTCGGCGTCCTGTCATTCCCGATGCGCTCGCCGGGCGTGTACGAGACGGACGTGCGCGTGTTCCACGCGGTCGACGGGACGCTGGCACCTGGCGTGGAGCCGCTGCGGATTCCGAACGGTCCACACTTTGCGCTCGCGCTCGAGCCGTACCTCGTCTTCTTGCACCGCGGGTTTGCCGAGATTGGTTTGGTCGCGTTCTCTCGGTTCCTGATTTTTTCGCGCACGCTCGACGTGCCGGAGATTGTGAGCAGCGCGCACAACGACGATGAAGACACCGACCGTGCGGAAACCAAGAGCCTGCATGCACACGATTTGATCGACACGTCGCACGGCGCGCTCCAGCGCAACCCGCTCGACGCTGCGCCGGCACCCCCACTGTCAACGACGCTGCCGCACGTCATGACCGTGCAATGCGGGTCTGGCCGCCGCAGTACGAGCGCGACCCTCACCGTCTACCCGCGACTGCTCAAGTATGTCTCGCACTTGCGGCACATGGCGGCCATGCTGCACGCCGCGCGCGCGGCCGACGCTGACCTCGCCAGCACCGGGTGCGTTCTCGACGTGCCCGAAACAGCCGCGGCGGTGCGCGCCATCGTCGAGTTTGGGGTCACGGGCGAGTTCCGCGTACCTATTGTGCCCGCGAACCTGGACGTAGTCGCCGACGTGTACCATTTGGCGATCGTGTGGTGCGAGCCGCACTTGCACCGCGAAATGTGCCGGTGGATGCTCGAGCTCGTGCGCGGTCGCGCCGCGTATGAGGTGCTGGATGCGCACGAGGATGCGTTGGCCGCGCTTGCGGGCGAAGCGCATGGTGTGAACGACAAGGATATGCTGCGTGTGCTCGCATACGGGTGGCGCGTGTGGGGGGTCGAGGTCGAGGTGGATGAGGAGCGGGATGGTGACGACAAATGAATCCTCTCCTGACGTTTTGAGGGATAATTTCGCGGTGGAGAGGATGCGCATAGTTGAGCTCAACAGGTAGGGAAGAAACGAACGTGCAATTCAAACGACAAACCAAGCACGAAGAATCTTCACATCTATCGCACTGTTCATCAAACTCCGACACAACCGAAGAACAACACCTGGTCAGCCATCAATCTCCAAGGCCGATCGCGACCGTTTCGCAGGCACCATCGCCGCCTGCGCCGCCGGCGGCGGCAAGTCTCTGCTGCGTGCAGGCGCCTGCTTGACCTCTGGCCTAAACACTTCCTCGAGCTTGCGCAAGTCCTTGACCTTGCCTCTGCTCCGCCGTAGCGTAACCCCAATCCATCGAACTCAGCTTGAAATTGGTCAACGTTAACTGATACTGTTCGCCCTGCAACGCGGTCAAGCCGATCTTGACATTATACGACTTAGTATCGATCACTTGAGACTACGCGTTGGCAGCCGCAGCCGCGGGTCCATGCACATTGAACGACATCGACTTTTTGCCCGACTGTATGAAGGTCTGGATCGGCGGGGGTACTGGGGCAGAATGGGTCTCATTTTCGTTCAGTCACACACACGGTCTCGTGATGAGCGTGTTTTAAACGAAGCCGGCGCCTGGCCTTCCTTCATCTCTCTCCATTTCACGACACTGCAAATTCGACCTGTAGAATAACATCAAGACGGCGGCAGACTCAATTCTAGCGCTCTCCACCCTGTTCCTCGAGCCAACCGCAGATGACGGCCCCACCAAGCATCGATAAACGTCGCGACAGCGAGTTGGCCGCACTTGCCCAGGAAGTCGCCCCAACTCGCCCGCGTTCCGGGTCCTGCCCTGCCGCAGCTCTTCACCATGACGACCACACTGTCGTCCATGTCGACGATGACCGACCAGTCACCGTCTGCACCGAGGTGACACCGCTCCTCGCTAGTTCGGGTCGCGCCATCGACGATGCCGCCTGCGAGACATCCCCATTGCCCGCAGCTGGAAAGCGCGTTCCTGCTCTCGACCTGCTCCGTGGGCTCATCATCGTTGCCATGTCCCTCGACCATGCGCGCAAGTACTTGTGCCATTACTCGCTCACGGAAGAGGCTTGGGACGTTGTGCTGCCCGATTACGGCAGCAGTTTGGCGCTCTTTGCCGTGCGTTCGGTGACGCACCTGGCCGCACCTGGATTCTTCTTTTTAATGGGCGTCGGCGCCGTCCTGCTGGCGAAATCGCGGCTCGAGCACCCGACACGGCCGTGGTCCAAGCTTGCCGTCGTTCAGCACGGATTAGTGCGCGGCGGGATCTTGGTTGCGTTGGCGCTGACGCTGCTGAATGACGGCATCATGTTTCGCGGCGCGAATCCGAGCGACAAAGGTGCGCGCCCGCACGCTTTTTCCCAGGGTGGAGAATGGAGAATATGAATGAAACTAACCATCGTTCTGGTTCACAGACTTGGCGGGCGTTCGCGTGTCGCTGGGCGTGCTTTTTGCGCTCGGCGTGAATATGGCCTTGGCCCTTGCGCTCGTCACGGTCACGTATCATTGGCCGCGTCGCTTTGTCGTGGCGACCCTTGTTGCCCTCGCATGGGCCATCCCTGCCGTGACTGAGGTCATGTTGCTCTGGTGCCGTCGAGAAGGCACGGACGGTCACGTTCCCAGCGCAGTCTGGCTGCTGATGGTCTCCATTGTCCCTCGTACGTTGTTTGTTCGCTCATTTGGCACTCACCGTTTATGGCCTCGACACTCACGGACCGGTCGTCAGAAACAACGGGTTTCTTGCAAGTCGTCTACCCGGTCGTTCCGTGGCTCGCTCCGACGCTATGGGGCGTTGCGTACGGCCTTGGCACGATTCACGTCGCGCCGCGGCGGTTTCCACGACTCAATGCGGTACGTTGACTTCGATTCTTTGTCACGATGCGGTACCGGATTCTGACTTGACTTGCGATACACTTGGACTAGCTTCTTGGTGTGCTTCTTCTTGCGTGTTTCGCCCTCGTCCGCGCTCTTGACGGGTTCGGCAACATTTCGACCGCCTCCATCCCAACCCCTTCCACCTTCTCCACTCGCCTCATTGCCCTGCTCACCGTCGTCAAATATCCGCCCTCCCTCGCATTCCTCGCCGCGACCCTCGGCCTCGTCCACCTGCTCCTGGCCGTGTGCCTGCACCCGATCACGGCCAAGCGGCTCGCCGCAGACTCGGCCCCCTTCACGGTTTCTTGGGCGATGCGCAGTCTCGCTCGCATCTTGATCGCCTACGGCCAATCGTCACTTTTCTTTTACCTCGTGCACGTGCCGCTCTTCTTTTTCACGGGGATTCTCGTCAAGCGCACGAGGGGCGGTGTCGGGTTGCTGGGGCTCATGCCATGGTGGATTGGCGGGCTCGCGGTGCTCGCGGTCTTGTGTGCGCGGTATGCGCGGTTCAAGCACGCGACGCTGCCGACGAGCTGGTGGAGGTTCCTGTGAGCGCTGCAGCGATGCCTTTTGCATTTAGGTAGAGTTGGGTCGGTCTTTGGTCCCGACTCTCGTCTTTGCCGATTGGAAAACATTTGTAAATCGTCGTCAATCGCATTCAACTCGTTCTTACGTGACTTGCTGGCCGCGGACCGTGACCAGAATCGCGCACTTCAGTGGACAATCAGCGCCGCAAAATCCCCAGCAACGAGGTGCACAAAGCCAAACGCGAGAAGATGTATACCGCTACCAAGCACACAACCCCTCCACACCAACGCCATCTATCCACGGCGGTAATCCCAGCCCGTCTTGGCCGGCGTCTCCGTCGGCGCCTTGAGCAGTCGCGGGAAATACTGGTCCTCCCCCTCGCGGTCCATGGCCGTCGCAAACCGGTCCGGATCCACCTTTTCGAGCGTGACCATGGCCTCGCGCAACCGGCGGTACTTGGCGGCCAAATCGGCGTGCCGCTGCGCGGCAATATCGCGCTGCGCAACGGCCCACGCGCGCTCAATCGTCGCATGCACGTCCGCGTCCACTTCAGCCACGCCGTCGACCTCGGCGTGCGGTGCATACAGGTAGTCCTTGAGCAGCGGGTACCGCGAGTCGCCGCCGATCGCGTTGGAGGAACTTTTTTTCTTGGCGGCGCCGGCGGCGGGCTTGTTGTTGAATGACGACGCGGACCGGGTGGCGGGCACGGCGGCAAGGGGGGTGCGCGCAAGCCGTGCCATGGCTGCGGGGCGGACGGCGAGGAGGGACATGGTGCGCGAGCGGCGAAAATTGGTGGATGAGGATCGGATCTGGGTCCCCGGGGCTCGGAGCTGCGAATTCGGGCGAGCTGGCGTGGATGGCAAGCTGGTGCGGCAAGTTGGGCGGCCGGGTCGGCGGTGGTCGCAGAGATGTCGGTGCCGCTTTGAGCAAATGATCAGCAACGCCGGGTGGAGACAGCGTTGATCAAGTTTGTTTCCCAGACTCGAATCACCTGCAAGTCATGTTGCGCACGCCTAGCAAGCCTCATCGCGTCTCCTCGCACTCTTCCTGGCTGTCTGGAGGATGCAGCCGCGGCAGTCCGCGCAGACGGCGCTTCATGAATCTTCGGCGGGATGTAAAAGAGCACAAGAAACACTGGTGCAGGAGATCAAACTCGAGTTCAAGCTCAAGTGGATGATTTACTTATGGATTGAGATCTGTACGGTTGCCACGATCTTGCGACCTCCAGCGCCTCCCAGCACGTCCGCCAGCAGCACAGAGAAACGGAATTTGCAAGCAGGAAACGAATGCAACAAACGATCGGAAATGGGTTACTCAAAGTCCCACCGGCGCACGGCCGGCGCCCCTCCGTCTTCGGCGCGCACGTCAAGAAATATGCAATCTAAGAATGTGGGCTCCTAGTCTCGAAAAGAGCAAAACGAAATCCGAACCCCAACGAGGCTTCTCAATTCCTGACCGCCGGCGCAAGCATCACGGGCACCGGTACGCCCGTCTCTGTCCGTTCCAGTGACAAAACGCGGCCGAGCGGATTCGCGCCCGCGTCAAGGCGCGACCCGACCGGGACGTGTGCACCGGCCATGCCACGCAATATGTTGAGCGGCACCATCCCAACCTGACCTGTCCTGCCGTGCACCGCGTGCGCCCATCCGTCGTTGAACGTCTTGAGCACGCGCACGGTGTCGCCAACGGCCAAGTCCAACTCGTCGTGGTTCGTGGCGCGGTATGCGTGCATGGCGACCGAGTGCGGGACGGCGTGCATGGGAGTGGACGAGTTCGGCAAGATAGCCGTGACAAGCTCGACGGGTCGCTTCGCGGGTGACGTCAGGATCGGGTTCTTGACGGGGGTCGCAGCCGCGTGTTTGTGCGGTGTGGACGTGGCTCGCGGCGTGCGGCCAGGGCTGCGCACGCTGAAGCGCGCTGGGGTCGTGCGGTGCGCGGAGAGTGTCGCAGGAGCGCCGATCGTGACCGGGCTCGTCGGCATGGTCTTGATCGGCGACGTGGCTGGGTGGAACCACGGCGGCGGAACTTGCGCGTGCGAGGGTGCCGGCGATGTGTCGTGCGGGACGACACCTGCGTGCACTGTTGGTGCAGCAACTAGCAGATACTCATGCGAGCCTCCTCCACCCGGTCGTGTACGCGTGTGGCCGCGGTCGACGGACGCGGCGTTGATGGCGAGTGCAGCCGAGCGCACGTTGCGCACGGTCTGGTCTGGATGAAGTGCGGTTTCGCGCGTGTGAGACGCAGGTGCGACAACGCCAAACGTGAGACATTCGAGCTCGCGCTATCGCGCACACACCTCGCTGCCCTTTGGTTCTCAGCTTCTTCAGCGCCATGCACCCACCGAAGACGATCGCGAGCACGAGCGCGCCGAGCACGATTGCGCCCCATGGGATGTCGGCCATGGCGCCCGCCGCCTTGGTCGCGCTGGCCGCTGCCGACGCGCCACGCCCTGTTGAATCGGTTGGCACATTGGTAGTCGTCGCAGCGTTTCCTCCCCCTACAGTCGGCGTCGTTGTCGTCGCGTCGGTGCCGCTGGAGGGCGCTGGCGCTGCGTCGGGCGTCGTCCCTGCGCCGACTTGGCGCGCGGCGAGCATATGCAAGGCTGGCGTGGACCATAATTGCGCGGCTGGTGGCGGCATTTGGATCGACGGTCGTCGCAAAAGCGGTGGGGCCATGCTGATGATGCGTGATTTGAGCGGCACGCGTCGTGATGAGCAAAGTGGCGAAAATGGAAGTAGCAGCAACAGCAGCCCGGAGCTCGCAGCTGGAGAGAGGGCGTGGATCATGCCCGTGTCCATCCAACCCCTCATCTGGCTCGAGTCGCGCGGGAACGTCGTGGCACCCGTGCCAGGCAGTCCACCCGGCACATCCTTGGGGTCGACCCCGTCAAAACTCAGGCCGATCGAGATCAGGGGGTTTCGCGGGTGCGACGGGAGACGCGTCGTCGACGCACAATTGGTCGCTAAGCCCAGACTGCTGGCGACGGCCTGCGGAATCTATCTGTGGACGCCCATCACACACAGCACACCACTTGCCAGATTGGTTAACAAGCGTTTTGTCTAGGTCGGGCCGGCATTGGTGCGCAATTCTATTTTTTTTTTTTTTTTTTTTTTTGGGGAGGGGGGAGGGTCGTGAAAGCGAGAGGGCTGTGCTGGCACAACTCATCGAACCAGCGTGGGAGTCCAAGTGGACAGGGGACATCAGTTTTCCCAGTCCAGCTTTCGAAAGCGAATGCGTGCCGGCCACATCCCAAGTTTTTGCTTGCGTTCAGCCATGTTGCGATGCTGTCGGAGAGAATGTGTCAAGTTGCAGCCACTTAAGATAGCCAGTTCGATCCTGGCCGCTGACAAGATTCGAAAGCCGACGTCAATTTGCTGAGTCGGCCAAGCCGCGTGCGTTTGTTTTTTCAGGCCGATCGCCATCGCAGGTACGCGGCGGGTCCACGCACGCATTCGAGGACCAGGACAAACAGTTTCGGTACGAGAAGGAACCCCGACGCAACCACGTAGCCCGCCCAGAACACGTCCTGGATCGCGGGCGGCAGATCGGTCGCGATCACGAGTTCGCCGAGCCCGCCGTCCATGGCGACAGGGTTGCCGCTCGTGCGGAATCGCACGTCGGCCGTGGTTGACAGACCCGTGCGCACGTTGCGCGCGGTGAGTCGCAAATGGTGCGCGACGCGCGGCGCTAGTTTCGCGGCAGCGTCGGCCCAGTCGCACGTCCACAGGTGCCGCCCGTGCACGGTGCTGATCCATTGCGGCGCGACGCCGACGAGCGCGCGGCCATCGAGCTCCACGGTCCACTCCAGGTCGCGCTGCGGGTCGCGCGTATCGGCAAACGCAAAACGCCGAATCGGCCATGCCGGGTCCAGCACGCGACTTGGCGTGGGCTCGTGCCGCGGGATCAGGTATCGCCCGTCTTTTGGGTACGTGACGACAACCACGGGCGGCTGCGGGACCACGGGCCAGTTGGTCGGGTCAGCATCGATCTGGTTCGTATCCTCGTCTTCGGCAACGTGCGCGGCACTCATTGCAGCATCGGCAAACACGACCACATCGTCATCGACGACCACGACGCGGAACATCCCGTGGCTCTTGACGTCGCCGAGCTCGAGCTCAAGCATGCCCGACGGCTTGTGCGCGTACATGACCTGCGCAACACCCCACTTGAACCGGTGCAGGTGGCCGCACAGGTACAGCGACACGTGTCGCGTCAGCGCGGCGAGCGTGCGGCCCGACGATGCTGGTACTTGCAGTGTCGTGTTGAGCGGGTAGTGGCCGAGCAGGAACGTGTGGTTCGCGCGCGAGTGTGCGGCCAGGGCCGATTCGAGAAAGTCGACGTCGTCGCGGTCATAGACGCCAAAGAAATTGAAGGGGCGGCTCGGGCCGCGGTTTGGACACCCGTCGAGCCCAATGAAATGGTAGGTGCCGAAACCCGTGTCGAGCAGGTACGCGAACCCGGACATTTTCGCGCGGCTCAACGTCGCGAAATGGTTGTTGGGCGCGTCCCATGCGGGCAAGTTGAAACAGTCGTGGTATCCGCGCAGGTCCCACCAGAACTGGTCGTCGCGCGCCGTCAGGTTGGTGGCTGCTGCGAGGGTGCGTGCGTAGGCGCGCCATTCGTCCTCGAATTGCTGCGACTGGGTTCGGTGATCGGGTGGAAAAGGTGCGTCGGTGAAAAGACGACACGATTGAGATCGTTGCGTGGGCTGGAAAGAGTACCAACCGTGAGCTTGGCCTCTTCCTTGGCGTCGGTGAGGACCCCCGTGACAAAAGACGAGTTTCCGGTTCGACGACGGGCAAAACCGAGGTGACAAAAGTCGAGTAGATGGAAGTGGCCGCTCGGCCAACCGGCCTCTTTGGCCAATCATGGAGGTGAATATCACCTTTGGTGTGCTGGTGCAAAGGGTTGCTTTGCGCCGAAAGAAATCAAGGGAGTTGTCGCCGTGAAAGTGCACCCCGGGCCCTGCGGTGCATGGGGTGGGCTTGTTGATCAGCCACCGCCTTGTTCAGCCCCCCCCTGCGCCGAGGCGTCGCTGGCTTCGCTGGTGCTTCGCCAAGCACTCTCCACTCTCCAGCCCAAAGTTTTCTTTTCCTCCAAGTCACCGCGGGCCCGCGCCTTGCCTCACGGCGGCCCACCACTTCCACGCCGCTTCCACGCCCGACAGGCCGACTAACGGCCTCCCCCGCGCTGCCGCTCCTTTATCGGCCCTCGCGCCGCCACACTTCTCCTCTCCGCCGTTGCTGCCCGCGCGCAAGTTTCTCTTGCCCTCCCCCCGCACAAGAGCGACCGGCCGACCTTCCGCTCTCGGCGCTCCTCCTCCTCTCTCGACCGACCGTCGACCTCGTTCGCAGGCGCTCGCGCACCTCCTCCTTTACCTCGCACCGCGTCCGTCATGCACTTGCCGCAAGTGGCCACGACACTCTTTGCGTCGGCCGTGCTGCTGCTCGCCGCGGCGGCCCCGCAGCCGGCCGAGGCCTTCCCGCAAGTCACTATCCCGGGCATTGGCACCATTGGCGGGAACACCAACCAGCAGCCCTCGTCGTCGGCTGCTCCCGCTGCGACGTCGGCGGCCCCTACGGCGTCGGCTTCCGCATCAGCCTCGGCCAAGCCCACCGGGACGGCCACGTCGGCCGCTCCGACTGCGACTCCGACCGTCGAGGACAAGTGCCCCAAGGGCAAGTGCAAGGTGCCCGGCCGCGGCGACCAGGAGTGCATTCACCTGGGCAGTACCAACGTCTGTGGCTGTACGTATTAATTCCTTTTGGTGGGTGCGTGCGTGCGTGCTGGAGGGTGGAGATGGTGGCGGTATTGCTGCTGCTCTGCGAGGAAGGAGCGGCGTACTTGCGGCGCGCGACGCGAGTTTGATTGGAGCCATCACTCTAGCTACACGGGACGGGACGGCTGTTGGCTGCAAACGACGATGGGGGAACTGATCATGACCCTGCCCCGAATGCTTTGTGCGCGATTCTAGCGTTTGTCGGCAACTATGTCCCGCTCAATGTGTCGACTACTCCGCAAGCGTATGCGACAAGCGGCTACTACACATCCCAACCTCGACTCGCCGCCATGTTTGACAACCTCTGGTCGACGTCCGAGGACTACGGGTTCATGGGCAAGGTACGCGCGTTTCAATCCTTTTTCGGCCGATTCTCCACCTGCCAGATTTCTCACGAGCGGCTTGACCCATTAATCGTAGTACGGAGACGACTATATGCGCAACATTGCCGGGTGCGCGATCCCGAACCAGCGCTGGTTCAAGACGTGGTTCTGCGCCGATCTTCTCGACCATTTCGTCGACAACCCCTGCACCAAGCCGTCCAACTTCACCATCTGCACCGATACGTTCACGGAGCGCGCCGACTCCGTCTCGGCCGATCTCGGCAACTCGACGGCGTGCCCGGTTGGTAACGAGGGCCGCAAGCTTGGCGAAATCTACGTCAGCCAGCTCAAGGGTTACTCCAAACTCTCCAAGGACGCCAACTGTGTTTCGGGCGCCGCGACCGAGGCCAACGACCGCACCTTGAAGCAGTGCGGGTACACGTCGACGTGGACCGCGTGCAACAAGGGGTGCAAGGACGTGACGCCCGAGCAGTGCGCCAAGGCCATTCGCGAAGCGCAGAACGCGCCCGCCGCGTCGTCGTCGTGCGACCCGAACGATGTCACATGCAACGGCAAGGGATCGTCTAAGGTCGGCATGATTGTCGGGATTGTCGTGGCCGTGCTCGTCGTGATTGCTCTCGCTGTCCTCTACCATATCCGGTTCCGCAAGACCGGCGGCGAGGAGAAGCCCGTGCCCGCTGCCCCCGAGCCCGAGCCCGAGGTGCCTGCCCCGGCCCCGGCCGC
>GG745353.1:300241-313230 GCA_000151295.1 Allomyces macrogynus ATCC 38327 | reverse complement strand
ATTCAAGAACTCGCCGCGGCACGCACCACGACCGACCAGACCCTCGCCCTGCTCTTCGCACAAATCAGCAACCCGACCTCGCGCCTCTCGCCTGATGACGGTCTCCCGCTGCTGTCCGCGTTCGAGGAACGTATCAAGCAACTGGCTCTCGCCTACCAGACGCTCGAGGACACGT
This sequence comes from Allomyces macrogynus ATCC 38327, assembly GCA_000151295.1. NCBI lineage: Eukaryota > Fungi > Blastocladiomycota > Blastocladiomycetes > Blastocladiales > Blastocladiaceae > Allomyces > Allomyces macrogynus. Next base: position 313,055 of record GG745353.1, on the reverse strand, counting down.
TTTTTCCGCACCAGCGTGCAACGCGCGATGCGAAGCAACCAACCGCTTGGCGGGACCCCGTTGCTCTCGTCGTGCGTCGACGACGTGCTCTACTTGCTCAAGACGAGTGTGGTCCGCGCGGTGGCCACACACGACGCGCATGTGGCCTGCGCCATCCTGCAGGCCGTCGAGCCCGTCGTGCGGCACGAGCTTGCGGGCACGGTCGTCGACTTGGTCGGCGCGCGGCTCGCGCTGTTCATGGCCGAGCCCAAGGCCGAAGTGCGCAGCAGAATGATGATGCACTTGAACAACCTGCAACAGATCGTGCTCTACATGCCCAAGTTTCTCGGCGAGGTCGAACGGCACGTGGCACGGCTGTTCGAGACGGTATCTGTACCCACCGCCGCGTCGTCGCCGTTGTTTCCCACGGCCACCGAATCGGCCAAGGCCGCGCACGTGCAGCTCGCCAAGCGGCGCGAGAAATTCTCGTTTTGTTTGGCGCCGTTCAACAAGCTCGCACACGCCTCTCGCGCGACACGCAGAGTAAACTCGAGACGGTGTTTGATGCGTTTCTTAAGTCCAAAGTGCAGGCGCTGCTCAAACTTTTGCATACGAGCTATGCGATGAACGAGGACGAGTATACGCAGCTCGTCGCTGCGCAGCAGTTTATTGGGAACTAGTACAAATTCACGACGGCGTTTGCGAGTCTGGTGGCGAATACCAAGGTACGTGCAGATGTGGGCGCGGAAGGAGTGCGGATTTGCGAGTTGCGGGATAACTGACGAACTTTTGGGTGGGTGGACTAGGTGGAGCTCCTCGGGTCGAGCTTCAACGTGCTGCTGCTGATCATAGCCGAGTTCTGGATCAAGGAGTGGGGCCGGATCGTCTTGTCGCACCGATTCACCCAGGTACGCGTTTTTGCGCTTTTCGCATTCCGACTACCAATGTCGATTGCTCACCTGAACTTGCCACATGCACCAGTGGGGCGCGAGCGCGATGTCCGCTCCTTTACGGTCGCTGTATCCACGTCCAGCACCGACCGAGACGACAGCGACGCGACCTCGGCCCTGGCCACGGCCGCGGGCGCCGCGTCCAACACGCTCGCCTGGGCGCACGCGTTGCGCGAGAAAATGGCCGCGCTTACCCAAGTCCAGACGCTGCTCAACTTGACGAGCACGCAGGAAGTGTTCGACTATTGGGGGCCCGGTGCCGTCTCAAACGTACCGTGGAAACTGGCCGCCCAAGAGGTACGCGCGGTGCTCAGGCAGCGCGTCGAGTTTGATCCAAATGAGGTCGCGCGGGTATCGCTGTGAGCGGGTCGGCGGGCGCGGCGTGGTGGAGTGTGTGGAGGGAAGGGAGGGGCATGTGGAGCGATTTATTGGCATTTGTGCGCCATTTGAATGGTGCGGGTCTGGGCGCGACTTGTGGCCAGAAATGGCGCGGGCAAACTCCGACAGGTTGGCGACCGTGGCGGTGGCGCACGAACTTGCTCATCATGCTCCATCCTGCTGGGCCGCGACGGTGACCAATTTTTCTTTGGGTCAGTCGGCACGACACTGCGAACCACAACGACCACCGCCACCGCGACTGATCACCACCACACGCAGAACCAATGGACAACGACCGTCAATGACAACGCGCTACCGTCCTCAACCTGCTCCTTCTCGACATTGGCGTGAGGAACGAGCCATGCATCAGTTGTTCATCACACCTTGCTGGTTTAAACTTGGGGCTCACGAAGACGCGCTCGGAGGCGCCCGTGCTCATGCAGGATCATTTTGTCGCGATCCTCTGCTTGTTCCAACCTGCCCTCATCCTTGCCGCCGCCGCCGCAGCCGCCGCCGCGCAGGATGTTTGAATTGGCGAGAACCATGTGCCAAAGCATCAATAACGTGGTCGTTTGGGTGACAGCAGCCGACAGCAACGCCAGAGAGTAGACTCCTTTCAGCACCAGCGTTTTGCCGAGCCCTGAGCGCAAAATTGTAATTTGCAGGGGGCAACGAACCGACGAACCACCACGCCACGGCGTTGAACAGTGGCCACCGTCACACGACCCCCCAGTCCATGGTCCGATGAGCAAGAGACCTTCTTCATCGACGCGCTTCATTGGCTGGGTGCACGGACCCCGCTCCATATTTGCACCACGGGATCCACGAGGCGAAAGTGGCGGGAAGACAACAACGGACGTTGTGCGTGCGCACAACGCTGACGTTTCCCGGTGGTCGCTCCGCCCGCGCGCGCAGACGGGACGACGATGGATGGTCCGCTTCCAGAGCGCTTGAGCGCTTGGGGCGGCGAAGGAGGGCGACGCAAAGCAGCGGTATCGCGGCTCATGGGGTCGTGCTGGGTCGGTTCGTGGCGACGCCTCGGCCGTGCGGCTGCTGCTCCTCCTCTCCTCTTCAAGCTCGTCTAGACACTTGGCCGGACGATATTTGCCGGTTTCTCACAACGACGAACCAACGACAACCGTGGACCAAGTTTTGCACTCTCGTTGTGAACCACTACCGCCGAACAACCGCGCCGCACCCCCCGACCGATCGACTAGAACGCCGTCCGATATGGCGGCACCGATAGACATGACGCGGCGCCTTGTGCGGGCGCTGGTCCTGCTGCTTGCTGTGATCGTGGCGGGCGTGACGGCCGCGCAGTTTACGCTGCTCGTGTCGTTGCCGCTGACGGGCGGTATGTGAGCTGGGCCCTCTCACTGCGAAATGATGACGAATGCATGGCACTAATGACGAGCGATGCGAACAGAAATGAAACTGTCGGCGACAGGTGCGCGCGAAGTACTCGAAGCGTCGGTCGACGACGTGAATGCATGGGCCGGGGCCAATGGCGGTCACAAGTTTTCGGTGCGTGTTCCTCGGCCGTTGCCGGATACCATCCTGTTTCGCATCAATGCCCCCCTCCCCCACGATTGACCCATCTCTCGCTTTTTTCGGGTGAATGCAGCTCGATATCCGGGACTCGGCCGGCGGCATGGCGCCCGCGGTCAAGAACGTTTTCGATGCCGGCGCAGGCAACTCGACGGTTGGCGTGATTGGCGATTTCGGCAGTGCCCAGACCGAGGCCATGGCGCTCGCGGCCAACTCTTTCAAGCTCTGGATGTGCTCGGGTGCCGCGACGAGCCCGGATTTGTCGAACAAGGACGATTACCCGTTCTTCTATCGGACAATTCCTGTACGGGCCCATGACCGCTACGATTATTCACCCTTGCACGCATGAACGCGACCCTGACCCCTTCATCCCTTGCTGCGTTTGATAGCCTGATTCGTACCAAGGCCCGTTCCTCGCGCGCTTCATCCACCTCATGGAATGGAAGTCGGTCGCGCTCCTGTTCGCATCCGACTCGTACGGTACCGGTATCATGACGACGTTTACGCAGGCCGCCGACGAGTTCAAGATCCAGGTGGCCACGTCGCAGAGTTTCACGCCGGGCGATACCCGCGGGTACTCGGTCGCGATTGATGCCATCAAGTCGTCGGGAACGCGTATCGTGCTCTACATTGGAGTGCCCGATGATTTCATTGCGATTGCGCGCGAGGCGCGCAAGGCCGGGATCATTGCCGACCGCGACTGGGTGTGGGTCGGCGCCGAGGGCCTGAGTAGTTTGCCCGCGGTTGTCAATGACCCGTCCAAGAAGTACACGGACGAGGACCGCGACAACTTGAACGGCGTCATGTATGCGTTCCCGCAGGAGCGCGGCGCGCAGTACAAGGCGTTCTTTGATACGTACAAGAACAAGTTTTCGGGGCGCCAGGACACGACGCCATACTCGATCTTTTTCCGGTTCGTTTGGCATTTTTCTGGGTGAATTGGCTTGAATTCGCGGTGCATTGGCTTGAATTCGCGGTGAATTGGCTTGAATTAGCGGTGCACACCATTGACCACCACTTGGATTCATTATCTAGCGACTGCTTCTTTTCCATGGCGCGCGGTATCGTCAAGATGATTGGCTCGACCAACGTTGGCACCGTCTCGGGTCGCTCGTACGCGTCGGGTGTCTCGATCAAGGATTTCTTGGTGTCGTTCGAGGGCACATCGGGCCAGCTAACCTACGACAAGGACGGTGATCGCGAGGCCGACTACACGATCGTGAACCTCTACCAGGGCAAGGCGACACCCGTCTTCTCGCTGCCGGCGAAGGACAATAACTCACTGACGTCGCTTGCCCCGGCCACCTACTATTCGGGCCGCACCGACAAGCCCACCGACCGCCCGAGTTACATGATCGCTTACGTCACGTACCTCTCTGCTGGCGGTATCGTCGTCATGGGGCTCGTGGGGCTCGTGATCTTGGTGATTCTCGCGACGGTCGGGTACCTGGTCGTACAGCGCGCGCATCCGGCAGTCAAGTCCATGTCGCTGCCGTTCTTGATCCAGATTGCGCTTGGGCTCGTTCTGATTCTCGGGGACGTGTTCCTCTGGATGGATATCCCGACCCCGCTCACGTGCAACTTGCAAGTGTGGGTATTCATTGTCGGGTTCGAGCTGTTCTTGACGGCTGTCGCTGCCAAGACGTGGCGCACGTGGAAGATTTTCGGTTCGTATTCTGCAGCCTCGACCTTCTCCACGCAATTTTTTGGGGGTATCGGAACCTGATGTTTTCATCGGCTCAACCTGACAGACAACAAGTCGCTCGCCAAGCTGCATAACCTGACCGACACGCGCCTGTTCCTCGCGACCATGGCAATTGTGCTCGTGCAGGCTATCGTACTCGTTCTGTGGACGCTGCTCGCGCCCATGAAACCCGTGCTCGTCGCGACGACCAGCTCGATTTCCTACAAGTGCGAGTCGGCCAACAAGGTGGCGCTCGGCACGCTCTTCCAGACGATCAGCATCGTCTACAACGCGATCATCCTGCTCGTCGTCTCGTTCCTCGCCTACAAGACGCGCAAGGTCTACTCGACGTTCCGCGAGTCGAAATTGTACGTTGGTCGTGCGCTCGCTTATCCACGCTTCCCGTCGGACGGTGAACTCACGACATTGCTCCGTCAATAGCATCGCCTACACGGCCGAAAACATCTTCCTGTGCGGTGTCGTCGTGACGCCCTTCCTCTACTTGGCCACCGACAACTTTGCGCTCGCCGCGTGGTGGATTCGCGTGTTCACGGTCATCTACGCCGTCTCGTTTGCCTACGCATGCCTGGTCGGCCGTATCGCGCTCGTGCCCTACATGGCGTCCAAGGCCGAGACGTCGGGCGGAATCAAGATGTCGTTTGAGAAGGGGTCCTCGAACGATGGCACGTCCTCGGCCGAGCAGATGCCGGGCAAGCCGCAGACGATGTCGGGCAAGTACCCAGTCAAGGTACGGACGGTGTTCAACTCGCTCGCCAGTCGTGATTTTAAACTGATCTTTTACTCCCACGCGTCAAAAAATAGGTTGCCAACAAGCTCTTTGCGACGTGGCACACGCACCGGCTCACGTACGTTCATTGATTTTCGGGCAGGCTGAGCGGGTCCGCCCCATCCACCGTCACCCAAACTGACCACTATCACTCGCTTTTCAGTCTTTTTGCGCTCGAAGGCTTCCTCGGAATGACGCGGTTGACCAACAACACGGAGCAGGGCACTATCTTCAAACTTCGGTCAATTCAGTTTGATCCGAGCCCTGCGCAATATCCGTTGTGTTTGGAGTTGAGGGCGGATTCGACTGCCTACCTCGTCCAGTTCAATCGCGAGGAGGACAAGAACACTTGGATCAAGGCGCTCTCGGTGCACTGCCTCGTCTACTCGCGGTCGTCGGGCAACAAGTCGACGGGCGGGCCTGGCGCGAGTACGGCCGCGCCAGGGACGGGGGGCGGCACGCGCCAGCTGCAAGGTGGACCGTCCTTTGCCATCTCGGCCGCTCATTATGGTGCCACGTCGACGATTGGGCTCAACAGCGCGATTGGCGGTGGGGTCGGTGGCGGTGCGGGTCCTGCAGCGGGTGGTGGGTCCAAGGCGCTGCAGATGATGGATCCGGCACAAAAGCACCGGTGAGCGCGGAGGGCGATGTATCTTCGCGTTGTTGGTTCTTTGTCGGACATAATGTTAGTACCGATGATCTGTGTTTGTGAAATCGTATGAGGCTCTAGAAAGAGCTCTATGTCACCCGCATCATTGCCATGGTGGTGCAAATGCTGTTGTTGTTGACATGACTACAGTACGCCCGTTCCTGCAACAGAACTGCACCACGGTATCATTTGCTTTTCGCAATAATGGGCAGTATCTATGCTTTCTTGAAAGTATCAGCGGCTCCAGTAGCGCGTACTTCCGGCAGCTCAAGGCCCTGCAGTGTCGGCGCTGGCGGATGTGATTGTTCAACAACAGCCAAACCAGTTTGAAAGCCGCAACCAACCGGCGCCAATTGCAGTGTATGCTTTGACAACGGATGCCGCGAGGTCTTACGCCGCGCTGTCCGCCGGCTGCTAACCTGGAATACTGTCGTTGCCGGCTTGTTTCATATCAGATGAGAATAATAGCAGCACATCACCATCACAGCGGGCAGACTCGCGACTAATCTCGCAGCCGACTTCAGGCGAATGCGCTTTGGACGAAGAGCAGCTTGATTCGTCTGCGGGCTCGAGGTTTCTGGCAGGGACAGACGAGCTCTCACATGTTTGCTGGGCTGGAGCATGCACTGTTCAAAGCAGGGCTGCTGAAAGATGCTGGTTTTCACCACTTCATGAACACCAAAAATGCAAGTTCAAATGTTTGAACAAAAACGGCCGCACCACACGAGCACAAAGACGAGCGCAATCGTCGCAAATTCTCAAGTCGATGCGCGCGGCTTGAGCGAGCCCTGGGCCACTTCCATCCCGTCGTGGATGATGTCCAGGCTCACAGTGCCTCGCCGATGCCGCTGCATGTCACTGTACCGCCAGTCCTCCAAGGCCCTCTTGACAATCAGCGCCGGGTCGATCTCTTGCTTGTCATGATACTCGTCAAACAATGTGGCAAACTTGGATTCGCAGCGATCAAGAACCGCGTCAAGGAACGTGAGGCATTGCTGGTGCAAATTGATATGCGAAGAGCGAGCGCGCTGGCTTCCACGGAGGAAATTGAGTAGGCAGACCACAACATCGTTTGCATGTCAAGGACGCGTGTGCCATTGCGTAGGGCAGCAAGAACTGATGGTGTCAACTTGAATGCCTCGCCCAGCGTCGTCGTGAACGAAGTCATGGCAGAAAAATTCTGGCTCGTGGTCCGCTCGAGAAATGACGACGAGCGGTTCCAGTTGCCGCCAAATCGCCCACAAGCTGGCTGATCATGGACAAGAGCTTCTCTGACCGCTCAAGAGGTGTGGCCGTAGAAGAGGCATGCCGGTCGCGGAAAAGGAGCGACGTGTACAACCGCTGCTTGAAGCACCGCTCGCCGCGGCGCGATTGCCGATTCGCGACCTGGGGCCGTGTCGCGCGACCGAGCAGACGTGCAAGTAGAGGCGTCGTGACTGATGCGCCGCTCAGGTTGAAGGACTTGACACGGCTCTCGGGCGTATCAGGCCACGGCCAGCAAGCAGATTCTCCTTGCCGAACAGGAGTCCACCTCGCTGTACAGACGCAAGTTGCAATGGCGTGCGTTGAGGTTGCGTGGGTCAGGGAAATGCCTTGCCAGAGAACAATCATGTCAGTTGTCGTCGACCTTGCAGCACCTTGAGCGACCGGAAACTCACGCAACTGTCACCGGTGATATTTTGACATGATCATGGATGCTGACATTCATTCAGGAAGCATGGCGAGGCTGTCGTGCTGCCAGAGGAGCAAACACGTTGCAGAAAATGGAGTAATTCTCGAGCCTCATACGATTTCACAAACACAGATCATCGGTACTAACATTATGTCCGACAAAGAACCAACAACGCGAAGATACATCGCCCTCCGCGCTCACCGGTGCTTTTGTGCCGGATCCATCATCTGCAGCGCCTTGGACCCACCACCCGCTGCAGGACCCGCACCGCCACCGACCCCACCGCCAATCGCGCTGTTGAGCCCAATCGTCGACGTGGCACCATAATGAGCGGCCGAGATGGCAAAGGACGGTCCACCTTGCAGCTGGCGCGTGCCGCCCCCCGTCCCTGGCGCGGCCGTACTCGCGCCAGGCCCGCCCGTCGACTTGTTGCCCGACGACCGCGAGTAGACGAGGCAGTGCACCGAGAGCGCCTTGATCCAAGTGTTCTTGTCCTCCTCGCGATTGAACTGGACGAGGTAGGCAGTCGAATCCGCCCTCAATTTCAAACAGGAAAGTGGAGCGGGAAGATGGCTGCCGCGCATCGTGCATGGGTTTGTGCTTCCCTGCCCGGCTGCTTGTTGTGAACTTGCCGTGCATTCGGGCCAAAAGATTCAAGGCAGTAATTCCTGCTGTCCACGGCGCCCTTCATTCGAGAATGAAGTTGGTTGGGTTGGAGAAAAATGGAAGCGACATGAGCGTCAGTCACGTCGTTGACTTGTTTCGACGACAGAAGACGTCGCGACTCCGATACGACCACGACGAGCCTCCAACTTCCAGCACACTCTTGGCCTCCGCAAAGGCGACCGAAACGCGCTTTTCAGCAGCTCCAGGCACCGTTCGACACCAGCAGCTCACGATCGTTCAGCAACAGCCACGACCATGTCTACAAGCCCATCCGCCCCGACCAACCGCACCATGCCCCAGACCGCTCTCATCACAGGTGCGACATGTTCTTGCCTTGTTATTTCACCCGGCTGTGACGCGTGATTGCTGCCGTGACGGGCTCGGAATCGCGACGGACATGTCAGTGAATTCAAGACCACGACTGAACAATCCCTCGCGTTGCCAAAATCTAGGCGCGACGGGCGGGATCGGCTACGCGACGGCCAAGCTCTTGTCCGTATATTCCCTGCCCCGATCCTTCATTTGCCCAAGAGTTGGTAATTTACTGACTCCCATTGACCCGATCCTACCGTTAGCCTCGAACGCGTCGATTTGTTCGACCTCGTCATCATCACGGGCCGCTCGCAAGCCAAGGCCGATGCCGCCGTCGCTTCCTTGCGCGCCGAAACCAAGTGCGCGCCCGAACGGCTCACGTCGATCGTCCTCGAACTCCCGTGCCCTGACCTCGATGCCGTGACTACCGATCTGCGTCGCGTGCTTGGCGACCGCAAGCTCGACGTTCTCGTGAATAATGCGGGCGCGGCAGCGACGGCGCCGTCGTCGATGATGGGCGTAGACGCGACGTACGTTACGTTTCCGCGAGTTTGGATGGTTGGTGGCCAGTGGACTGACTGAGACGTAATTCCTCTGCAGGTTCGCGCAGAACCACCTCGGCGTCATGGCGCTCACGCTACACCTGCTCCCGGAAATGGCCGACGACGGCCGCGCGCGGATCGTCACGGTCGCGTCGTCGCTGCACACGCGCGTGCCCGACAGTTTGTGTCCCGCATTGTCATTCTCCTCGCACTTGCCCGTTCCTCACCTCATTTTCCCACCCTGTCTAGCCCTTCCGGACCCCGTCGAGGCCTCCAAGCAGCCCAAGTCCGCCGCCGGCCCGCACTACGACGGCCTGCACACCTACTCCGTTTCCAAACTCTACAACGTGTGGTTCGCGCGTCAACTCGCGCGCCTTCTCACCGGCACCGACCGCGTCGCCTCCCCCACGCTGCAAGCCCACCTCGCCCGACTGCAACCCACCGCGACCTCCGTCTACCTGTGTCCCGGATTTATCCCGACCACGGGCCTCGCGCGGCAATCCGGGTTCTTGCGGTCGATCTTGATGCACTACGTCTTGCCGTGGTTCCCGTTCACAACCACCGTCGAGGACGGGGCCGCGCGCATCTTGTTTGCGGCGACGGCGACGGCGGATGGCGGCGGGTCGTTGAGTGGGCACATGGTCCAGGGGAAGCCGCCGGCGGTCGTGGATGAGGTGCGTGGGGTGCCCGCGCACGCCAAGAACGTGGCCAAGGCGCGCGAGTGCTGGAACAAGTCGTGCGAGGTGCTTGGGCGGCCCGAGTGGAAGGTGGTCGTGGCGGAAGAAAAGGTGGAGAAGTAAGGTCGATCGAGTCTGGCTCGACGGGTCTGGGTCGTCTCCTGGAGTTCTCGTTTGTTCTTTATGTGCGTTTTTGTTTGCCGTTCTTGACCAGTACGAACCATGATCACCCCCATTCGAAATTATCCCCCGCGCGCCGATCGTGCGGACATTCCAAGATATCATACAAGTGCTTTTCTACCTCCTCTCCTCCTCTTTCCCCACGCGCGGCGGCAGCTCAGGGCCGACATACAGCGCGAGCCCATCCTCATCCCCACTGCTCAACGGATCCGGCACCGCATCACCCACTGCGCACACGATACACGTCGCGTCGTCGCGCGACCCGAGCACAACCGCGAGATGCACGACCAGCTCGCAATACGCCTGCCAGCACCTCCCCATCTCCTCCTCTTCCTCTCCATCCACCTCCATCCCGTCCCCCTCTTCCTCCCCCTCTCGCCCACGCTGCATAATCCCGACCGCCGCATCCATGGCCGCCTGCAATCTCGCGTCCACGACCTGGAACGGCGCCCTCGCGCGCCCTAACCGCTGCACGTCGGTCCGAATCCTCGCATTCAGGCGCCGCGGCACGGGCGTATCCTCTGGCGTCGCTAACCACCTTGCGAGCACCTCCACGGCCCTGCGCTTCTCCCTTACCGCGTGCCACACATCCACCAGGTCCACTGTATGCGGGAACACGTCCCGTACCCCGTCCGACACCATCACCACCACCACCGGCTTCCTCTCGCTTACCCCCCACTCGCCCACCCGAAACGGGTACACGCTTGTCCTCGGCAACAACACATCCATGTGCGCAAGGTTCCCGACCGAATTGACCAGCCGCAACTTCTTTCTCGACTCGGGGCTCGTGAGCACCACTCCGCCGCCCATGACCGCCGCCCCGGGGACGTCGTCGTGACTTCGCGCGGGTTTCAAGTGCGTTGCGAGCAGCCGCCAGTCACGTTGCGCGACTTGCGCGTGCTGGCCCTCCCGTAGCACGCCGGGGTAATAGACAAGCGCGTCCTCGTAGGACGACGTCCGCGGCGCGTCGTCCCGGTCAATGATATCCGAGACGTCCGTGAGCGGTAACGGCGTATGCCCACGTCTTGGCAACGTGCGTGGTGGCGGTGGCGCGGCAAAGCGAGAGGCTTGCACGGGGCAGGGTGGGCGGAGGAGGGGGGACGCGCGCCAGATGGGTAATGCGGTCCAGGTCGACTCGGAGAGGGGATGACCCAGCGCGTAGAGCAAGCAGTCACCGGCGTTGGCGCAAATGACCTTGTCACGGCCAAGGTGGAGGGTCGCAGAGAGCGCGGCGCCCCGCGTCCCATGCGGCGACGAGGAACGTCGCGTCGAGGAACCGGTTGAGCAGGTCCTTGAGGTGCGCGAGCGCGTGCGTGAGGAGTGGGAGGTACCAGGGCGGGATTTCGTCTGATGTGGTAGTGCTGGACAGAGACGGTGCCGGTGTCAGCGCGAGGTCCGCGTCGAGCTCGGCAGCGACCTCGACAATTTGCGCGGCGAGACACGGAATCTCAGCCAACAATCCCGGATCCAGGTGCACCAACTGCCGCACGATCCTCGGTAAATGCCACGCCAAGTGCGCGACGACGCGCGCGCCAGGGCCAACCGACGTGCCGTCCTCCGGGCGCGACCCGTGGCCGTCGAGGATCACGGCGACGCGCACGGGGATGGCGTTATCGTCGGGATCATTGTCGCGTGGCGGTGGTGGCGGCGGATCAGCGTGGTTCGGCGGCAGTGGCGGGGGAACGATCGGGAATCGGTGTCGTGGCGGCGTGTCCCTGGCGTGCGACGATGCCCTGGCAGTGGTGGCGGCGGCTGCGGGCGAGGCAGAGGGCGGCCAGCAGGCCGTGAGCAAGCGTTCGCCGGGCCAGGAGATGACGGAGCGCGCGGCCGCAGCTGGAGAGAGTCGCAATGAGCGCATCGCGATGGGATCATGGCCAGAGCAAAGAGCGGGCACATACAGGCGACAGAGAAGGTGCTTACGGCGTCGTCAAACATGGTCGAGGACATGGTGCCGGTCCGGTCGCGCGTTGGGGTCTCCGTGTCGGGCGTGGTGGTCTCTGGCGGGGTGGGCACGGCGTGCTCGGCCCACCGCGACGAGGCCAGGTTGCGCGTGACGGTCGCGATTCTTAGCTTGCAGGTAAAGCCGAGCGCCGCGTCCTCGCTGGCATCGCCGGTGTGGTTGCGGCGGCGGCCGGGTGCCGTGAACGCGAACATGCTGGTGACGGTATGGCGCCGGGTAGGCCGGCGCGATGCGTGCAGTGCGGGCAGTTGCACGGGCGCGTTACTTGCAGATGAAAGCGTCGTCGTCGTCGTTGTACTAGTCGCGTCGGATACGATCAAGACGACCCCTGGTGGTGGTGGTGCTGCAGCCGGCCGTTTTGTTCGAGTCGGTCGTTGTCCTCTTGACGCTGACGTGCTGCCCAAGAGCGAAGCGCGTGCGGTGGAGATTGCGCGTGATGCAGACGCCGCGCGCATCACTGAGGCGCTGACTCACTGCTTGCCCACGCCGGCCATGCCAGACCGCTGCTCCTCTCACCATCACCAAGACGACGACGACGACGACGACGACCACCACCACCACCACCACCACCACCACCACCACCACCACCACCACCAACCAGCACGCCAACTTGCACAACTGCCCGCCATGACGCCGCCCACCACCAACTCCCCGCGCAACGGTGTCGCCGCTGCAGCCAAGGCCAACGACCAAGCACGACGACCACTGGCCGCTCATCGTCCCATGCGTCTACCCAAGCTCCCGCGCCTGCACCAGCCCCGGGACTCGAGCCGCGGCACGAAGAGAGCAGTACCTTGACCTCATCCGCACCATCTTCGCCACCGGCGAAG
>GG745353.1:223420-238965 GCA_000151295.1 Allomyces macrogynus ATCC 38327 | reverse complement strand
CATTTCTCTAGACGTTCTTCAATGACATTCTGTCGAAAGAATCCAAAACGAGAACACCTGGGTTGCCCCAACACATATTGACCACAACCAGTGTGGTGCCCACAGTGCACCACTGCAAACCAAATGCTCCCACTGCCACAGCAGTCACCCACAATCTTCACGTCATTCTCCATCCAGACTCTGAAACGCAAAACGCCTCTGACAATTTGAAGCAATGTGCATGATGACCACATTTGACATGACTACCACTTGTGACTTGTCAACCACTGAAAACGCCCAATCCTGACACACCAATGCAACTTGCAGCCATTCCTGATCGTCTGCCAATCCTGCAGGGAATCACAACAGTCAGCAGGCTGACCATGTACATGTCACCCACCAAACAACTGCTCCACTGTGCCAAACCCTCAATTATGTGACTGACAAACTGCATGCCAAGTTGTAGGTCTTCATAAATTGCTTGGCCATGTTGGGTGCGCAACCAAGAAACAGAGACTCCTTACCATACAGGTCCATGAATCGTTCCAAGTCTGGCCATGATGGGGCTTCAATGCTGTGGTTGCAACTGTAGCAACAACATGAATTATACAAGGGCGCCACATGAATGATCGGACGTGACTGAACTGTTGGGTGGACAATCATATCTGTTGCAACAGCATGTAATGAATATGATCACACAACCATGGGTGGAAGTCAAAGAACCTTGATGCAGTCCACTCGCCTTCCAGTGCCTGGCCATCCTTCAACTCTGGGATCATTTGGTGGAGGAAGTTGACCACGTCAAGCAAAACGTTTGCAGACGAAGGGAAGGCCAGGTTGGGGCCAGCAGTGTCGTAATTGAGAATCTCTGTCTTCAGGCAAACCAGGCCAAACAGAGCCTTTTCCTTCCATGAGTGGAATCAGTGTCAAGAATCTGGTGCACGTTAAACAGGATCTTCAGCGCAACTGTGAGCGTCATGGTGGTATTGCCCATCATGGAAAAATCTCACAGCTCCTCAGTGAAAACTTCAACAAACAGGTCCTGCTTGATGACTGAAAGATGCGCGTATTTAATGCCTTCCTGAAGCATGATGGCCAGTACGAAATCGTTCCAGGCTCGCATTTCTTGGGGCAAATTGAACCCACTGAACACATGTGCGTGTGGTGCAAGGAGTTTGGAACACTGTGCACAAAGAAGTGGGTCAGCCTGCAAAGGCAAGGGATCGATTTGCACGCTGTCGTTGAAGTCGCGCACCATATTGTTTTAAGAATCGATGCAAATTTCGGTGTTATTTGTTGTCTTGCATTGTTGACTCGAAGCACAATGACAGGAAGGCTGTGCTGTCAGCAATGCTATTGACATGAATCACGCTTGTCTGGTGCCAGAAGGATTGCGCTGGAGCAATCAGGGGCCATACATTCAGCAAACAGAACTTGATGGATATGCGCCGTTGGTCGCCGGGGGTTGGCGGGGCTGGAAGCACCAGCAAACCTCACACGATTGATCAGTCTTGCAGAGAGAGACAAGCGTGACCTCCTGCAAGCAGTCAACCCAACTCATGTGCCCTCGGTTGCGTAACATGTTGCGAACGTTTTTATCGGAGCCAAACCAGACCTCACGCTCGTGGAACAGGCATGGCAGGCGGTGTTGCCAGCCAATTGCAGCAGCGCGCTAGTCGATACTGTCAGGACAAGGACTCTGACCCATGGACAGATACATGTAACGATCCAAATGGAACAATTCACGACCGGAAACTGAAATACGCTACTCAAAACTATGCACGCCTACTCAAAACTATGCACGCCTACTCAAAACTATACACGCCTACTCAAACACGCGCTCCTGCCTGATCAACGCCTCGCTCTGCGCGACCAGCTCCTCGAGCTCCTCAACAATCTTAGGCAGCTTGCTCGCCTTGATGACGAGCGCCTTACGCGTCGCGCGCATGCTCCCACTCGGCCCCACGGTGCCCGCAGTCGCTTCCGGGTCGCCCGCAACAGCAAGCGTCACGTTGCTCGACCATTCCGCGTGCTACACAAGTGGATGCGTTAGTTTTCGTCTCGAGCGCAGTCACGAAATGAGTTTCTCGCAAACTCACCTTTTCCATGTACTCCTGCTCGAGGTACGTGTACGACGTGAGCGTCGCCGCGGCCGGCTTCTTGATCTTGCGCTTCTTGGCCGCCGCTGCCGCCGCTGCGCTCTTGCCGCCGCGCAGCATTGCCTGGATCCGGCGCTTCTTGACCGCGGCGGCGTCCTCCTCCTCGTCCTCCTCCTCCTGCTCCTCGTCAGCGTCGGCATCGTCGGCCGAATACACGGGGCAGAGCACGACCGCGTACTCAAACTCGTAATCCTTGCTGTCGGCATCCTTGATCTCGTCCACCAGCAGCCGGTGCAGCGGCGCAGCCACCTGCCACGGCACATTGATGAGCCGCTCGTGCACGAGCCACGCGACGCGCGCCTTCTCGAGCAGCGCGCCAAACCGCTTGTCCTTGATCTTCTTGCTCAAAAACGCCGCGAGCGGTTTGGTCGCGCGGTGCGTGGCCCAGGTCGGGCCCGAGAGGCCCACGAGCGTCGTAACAGCGTACGGGTCGGACGCTTCGCCGTCGCACTTGACGGTCGACCCGACGGGCGCCGCGAGCAGGTGGTCGGTCAGGTCGACAAGGCCCGAAAGATGGTCGCCAGCATCGGCACCGAGCGCTTGCGTCAGGAACCGCTTCACGGCGTGGTAGTCGGTCTCGACAAGCGAGAAGAAGTCGAATTCGACGTCAACGATCTGGAAGATGGGGAAGCGGGCAGGTGCAGGTCAGGCCAAAGAATCAAGGGTCCGCCCAAATCATGACCTGGGTTTCCAGCCCGTACGTTGTCATCGTCATCGTCATCGTCCTCATCCTCCTCGTTGCTCGAGTCCTCGGCATCGCTGTCGCTCTCCTCTTCCGAGTCGTCGCTGGTACTCAACTTCCCCTCCTCCCTCTTGGTCGGCGCCATTGGTGCGGCAGCAGTCTTCTTATGGCCGCCTGCCCGTGCAGCGACGGCAGTCCCGTCTCGCTTGTGCTTGGCGGGGCCTTTGACGAGGGTTGGTGCTGGTGCGGTACTGACCGTGGCTGTGCCCACGACGGCCGTCGTCGTCGCGGGTTTTTGCTGCTTATTCTTGTTCTTTGCCGGCGGTGTCATGGTTGGAAAGGTGGTCGTTGGCAAGAGCAAAGATCTGCAAGCTGCAACGCTCGAGCGTTTGGAAATGGAGTGATCAGTCGACAGAAGTGGCTAGGGTTTCGGTTGATAGGTTAGGTTAGGTTCAAGCAGGACGGCTTGGGTCGCCGCGTTCATTGAACTGTTATCTCTTCGGTTGCTCTCCCTCGGTCGTCTTCTGTTCCGCACTTCTTCTCAATACACCGACCAAACAGGTGCTGCCGACACGCAGGACACAAGAACGTTTCTAAAATTGCACTCCACTGGCACCAAATAGATTCACGACGACGGGAGACGACACTTGGAAACGAAGAGAGGTATTCAACGGCCAAAAAACACTAAAGAGACCAACTACGAAAATCCAAACTTTCGAGCACGTTTTCCATGCTCACTTGTCCTCGGGCGACCCGAGCACCATCTCGTGCAAGCCCTTGCCCGCCGGAACCATCGGGTAGACGTGTTCGCGCTTGCACACGCGTGCCTCCAGCAGCACGGGCCCGTCGTTGTAGTTCAAAAACTCGGCCATGGCCACCTCGAGTTCCTCGGGCGTCGACGCGCGCAACGCCTTGACCCCCATCGCCTCGGCCAGCTTGACGAAATCCGGGTTGACCATGGGCGTCCCCGAGAACCGTTCCTCGTAGAACAAGTCCTGCCACTGCTTGACCATCCCTTGGAAATCGTTGTTCAGCAACAACACCTTGACGCCGATATTGTACTGCGCGGCCGTCTGCAATTCCATGGCCGTCATACTGAACGACGCGTCGCCGTCAATGTCGATCACCGTCTTGTCGTGGCCGAGAGCGACCTTGGCGCCAATCGCCGCCGGCAGGCCGTACCCCATGGTCCCGAGCCCGCCGGACGTGATGAGCGTGCGCGGGTGCGTCCACCGGTAGTACTGCGCGGCCCACATTTGGTGCTGCCCAACACCCGTCGTGATCACCGTATCGGCCTTCTTGTCCGCGGACATACGGTTCAGCACGTCGATCACGTACTGCGGCCGCATCATGTGGCCCGGGTCCTGCGGCGCGCCGTAGCTGAACGGGTGCTTGGCCTTCCACTCGGCGATCTGCGCGAGCCACGGCGCGCGGTTCGGCGCGTCGGCCGTGATTTCCGGCACGAGCGCCAGCAGGTGACGCATGTTGGCAACGACGTCGCCCTCGACCGCGTCGGTCACCTGCACCGTCTTGTTGATGTTCTTGGGCACCACCTCGAAATGGAAGATGCCGCCGGTACCATCGCGCTCGGCCTGCCTTGCCGCGGGCGCAAACTTGGCGAGAGTGCCCGTGACGCGGTCATCAAACCGCGCGCCGAGCGCGAGGATCACGTCGGCGTCCTGGATCGCCAAATTCGCGTAGGCGGCACCGTGCATACCAAGCATGTGCAGCGACAGCGGGTGGTGCTCGTCGAACGCGCCAAGCCCTTGCAACGTCGTGGTCACGGGAATCTGCGCCTTGGTGGCCAGCTCGGCCAACAGTCGCGGTCCGTGCGGAGACGAGAGAATGCCTTGGCCCGCGTAGATGATGGGCTTTTTGGCCGTCTGAATCGCCTTGGACACCTTGCTCAGCGTCGCGAGCAACCCGGGCGACGCGCCCGTCGCCGCGTCCGTGTAGTGCGGCGACAAGAAGTTGGGCGGACGACCGGGGAACCGCGGGACGTCCGGAACGCGCGGGATCGCCTTGCGCAACACGGTTGCCGTCACGTCTTTGGGCAAGTCAACGAGCACGGGGCCTGGGCGGCCCGAAGTTGCAATCGTGAACGCCTCGGTGATGCGACGCGGCAGTTCGGCCACGTCCTTGACCATCACGTTCCACTTGGTGCACGCACGCGTGATCCCAATTACGTCAGCTTCCTGGAACGCGTCCGACCCAATGGCCGCGGTAGGCACTTGGCCAGTAAACACGACCAGAGGGGTGCCGTCAGAGAGCGCGTCTTGCAGCGGGGTCACGACGTTGGTCGCGCCAGGACCGGACGTCACGATCACGACACCCGGGCGACCCGTCGCGCGCGCGTATCCCTCAGCCATGTGGCCCGCGCCCTGTTCGTGCCGAGGCAGAACAAACTCGAAATGCGGCGACTCGTAAATGGCGTCAAAGACGGGCAGGATCGCGCCGCCCGGGTACCCAAAACAGACTTTCACGTCGTGCTTGATGAGCATTTGGTGCACAATTTCGCCGCCCGTCATGCCGATATACGACGCGTCGAGGTCGGCGTCCGCGTCGGTTGTCGCTGCAGGGGTCGTGGCTGGCGCAGCCCATGCGGGCGAGGCAGCAGCAGCGGTAGCGGCGGCGGAAGCGGGCTTGGACGACGACGTGGAAGTGGAAGTCGGCGGGAGAGGCGGCGGCGCAGACGGATTCAAGGCTGGCGAGGGGCTGCACAAGTGTGATCACAGACAAAGCGGTCATGTCAGCCTCTGAAGAGATTTTTTCACGACATCAGAAAATAGGGAGAAGGCGCGTGCGTACGTTGCGAGCGAAGCCTTGGAGCGAGCAGCAGCAGCAAACGCGGCCGGATTAGACGAGCGCGCCGTCGCTGACCGTGCCACAGCGCTGGCAGCGGCAAGGGCGAGGTCGAGCGAGGAATCATGTCGATGGTACGGTGGATGCGCGAAGAATGGTCGGCAACATGGTTGGTGGTCGTTGGTTGGATGGTTGACGGTTGTGAGTGGGTGGGTGGGTGGGTCCTTGGTCGCGCAGCGCGGAGAGAGAGGAGGAGGAGGACGAGGCCGGTCACGTCAGCATCGAAGGCGGGGGCGGGCCGGTACTTGAAGGGCACGCGCGCGGGGGCGAAGTGCGCGTTGATTCGAGGTGACGGTGTCGTAACGGAGCGGGCCGGCACAGTCCATCGGTCACGGAGGTGCGACTCATGGCCGACGGCCAAAACGCGCTGCGTTGTGCGTGCGGGGATGGGTGGTGTTGGTCGCATGTCCGCATCACCTTCGGCCGCGGCGGCCGGTTGGCGTCGGAAAGCGTTCGCAAAGAACGGATTGGAGCCGTCCAGCACGGCGACGAGACGCGCGATCAGGAGCAAAGGCAGTGTTGAAATCCGACCCGCAGTCTGCGGCTCGAGTCACGTCGCTTGTTCGCCCGGCGCTCAAGCCCCGAGATCCATGCACGCACGCGACCGCATTCTTTTGGGCAGGAATGTCCAAGCGCGACCCTGGATCGCAACGCCGCCAGCACGAGGAGATTTGGCCTGCATCCAATGAATGCTCTCCTGGGCGCCTCCTGAGGCGAAACTCGCCTTCTTTCCGCCACTTTCCGCCGGCACATTTAACCAGATCGCGTGAGCTCGTGCGACTGGGTGGCACGTGAAGCTGCTGTCATTGCCGCCCACGTTTGCTTCGCCACCCGCCGCTTGGCAACCCGGACGCGTCGCGACCGTGATGATCCCACGTTGACCGGCAACTTGGTCTTTTCACAGTCCCATCACTGCCTTGGGCCTTGCAGAACCACACAGTCCACTTGGGCCCCACGCACGCACGACCGCAACGACCAAGTTCGGCAACAACCGCGACGATCAAGTAGCTCTGGCCAGCCTACAAAAGCCGGCCGCGCCCGCGCTGTTGATCTGCTCTCCACCCAATCTTTTTGGACCAACTCCTCCCTCTCGCTCGCTCGCTGTCTCTATCACACCATGTTCGCCCGCACCGCATGCTCAACTCTGCGCGCCGGCGCGCGCCGCTCGTTTGCCACGGCTGCTGCTCGCGCCGCGACGCGCACGACGGCTCGCTCTGCTCTCGCCGCCGCTGCCACCAAGACGATGCCGCAACGCCGCTCGATCCAGACGCTCGACTTTGGCGGCACCAAGGAGGTCGTTTACGAGCGGTCCGACTACCCGCCCGCCAAGCTGCAAGAGGTGCTCGGCAAGGACACGCTCGCCGTGATCGGCTACGGCACGCAAGGCCGCGCGCAGGCGCTCAACGCGCGCGACAACGGCATGAAGGTGATTGTCGGTGTGCGCGAGGGTGGCCACTCGTGGAAGCTCGCGCAAAAGGACGGGTGGGTGCCCAACGAGACGCTCTTCGACATTGAGCCGGCGTGCGACAAGGGCACTGTTGTCATGAACCTGCTCTCGGACGCCGGCCAAAAGGAGGCCTGGCCCGCCATGAAAAAGTACCTGACCAAGGGCAAGACGCTCTACTTCTCGCACGGTTTTGGCGTCGTCTTTGCCGACCAGACGGGCATTGTCCCGCCCAAGGACATTGACGTGATCCTCGCGGCGCCCAAGGGGTCCGGCACGACCGTGCGCAACCTGTTCTTGGAGGGCCGCGGGATCAACTCGTCGGTCGCCGTGCACCAGGACGTGTCGGGCAAGGCCAAGGAGCGCGCTGTTGCCATTGGCGTCGCTGTCGGTTCGGGCTACCTCTACGAGACGACGTTTGCCAAAGAAGTCTACTCGGACTTGACGGGCGAGCGCGGTGTGCTCATGGGCGCGATCCAGGGCATGTTCCAAGCGCAGTATGAGGTGCTGCGCGCCAAAGGCCACACCCCCTCGGAGGCCTTCAACGAGACGGTCGAGGAAGCCACGCAGTCGCTCTACCCGCTGATTGGCGCCAACGGCATGGACTGGATGTACGCCAACTGCTCGACGACGGCGCAGCGCGGCGCGCTCGACTGGGCGCCCAAGTTCTACAAGGCGTCGAAGCCAGTGTTTGAGGAGCTCTACAAGTCGGTCGAGACGGGCGAGGAGACGCGCAGGACGCTCGACGTCAACTCGCGGTCTGACTACCGCGAGTCGCTCGAGAAGGAGCTCGCTGAGATTCGCAACTCGGAAATGTGGCGCGCCGGTGTCACCGTCCGCCAGCTGCGCCCGGAGAACCAGAAGAAGTCGGCGTAACGTGGTAGTAGTAGTGTCGGTTTGACGCTTGGCGTGCTCGATTTTTAATTTTGATCTTGATATTTTTCCGGCCCTCGGTTCGTTTTGTTGCTTTGACCTTGGTGCGCGCGCGGCTGCCTCGATCGTTTGGCCCGACCGACCAGTTGGCGGCGCGGTCTATCAAATGTATTTAGCTTTTGGCCAATCTTTTGTTGTGTTTGTCGTCGTCTTGGTGTTTCCTTCGAGCGTTTAGAGGATCCGCTGTCAGGAGCGCTGACTGCGGTGCGTCCAGGGTGCGTCTAATCTCTGGCTTGACGCAGTTCACGTCCTTCTTGAGCTCACGATCAGGACTGTAATCCGCCCACAATCACGAATTAAACCGACTCCGCACTCAAATCCATGTTGAGAAACCGTATTCACTAGTGCAGTCCGACCGGCGAAAAGTCCCCGACGCAGGCCGACCAGCGGCCCGCCCGCCCTACCTCTTCCATCTACGTCGTCTGTCACCATCATCCCGACCACAACCACCGTCCTCGTTCACGCCGACCCGGCCTCCTGCACCGCCAAATTGCGCATCGTGTTTTCCACCCCCTCCGACGACGAGAGAGGAACAAACACTACTTTGGTGGAAGCGCTCTTGGCCATATTCTGTAGCGTTTCCAGGTACCGAATCTGCATCGCCGCGCGCGAATTCAAGATATCCGACGCCTTGCGCATCAGTTGCGCAGCCTGCACCTCGGCCTCGGCCGCAATCACTTTCGACTCACCGAGCCGCCGCTGCTTGGCCGCGGCCGACAACGAGTCGAGCACTTCGGCCGCGAGTTGCAGGTCCTTGATCAGAATCGCCTCGACGTGCACGCCCCAGTCGCGCGCGGGGCCTGAAATGATGCGCTCGATTTCGTGCGCGATCGAGTCTGCCGAAGGCGAGGTGGGATGTGAGCGGAGCAGGACGGGGGACGGGGGGCGGGGGACGGGACGAGCGAAGGGGAAAGAGGGGCGTACCGCGATGCTCGATCAGTTCCTGCAGGTTGCGCGACCCAAAGATTTGCCGCAGCGTCGTTTGCGTGCGCTCCATCAACGCCGTCGTCACGTTCTGCACGAGGAACGTGGCCACGTATCTATTGGCTTGTGGTTAGCCATGCCGGTGGGTAGAGAGAGGGGTGCAAATCAAACGCCACGTACGGGTCGACGACCTTGAAGTAGAGCACCGAGTCGCAGTTGACGCCGACATTGTCCTTGGTCATGACGTACTGGCGCGGAATATCGCAAATCTTGAGCTTGATATCGACTACGTGTCGTCGGGGATGGACGGACGTGTCAGGCCGCACGCGAGAGTCAGGATCGTGGACAGGCGAGCCAAACAAAGTACCTGTCATGATTGAGTCGGTCATGACGTTGATTTGCTGAAGACCGGGGTCCGTCTGCTTGATGCACTTGCCGAACCGCGAAATCAGGCCGACGTTGCCCTGCTCGACGACGCGGTACGGGTTGGGAAAGCACTACGTCGGACCGCAGTGGACGGCGTCAAACTCCACTCGATTCTACGGCCGACGCGCGTCGCCTTGCGTGCGCGCGCGTGCGAGTGGATACGTACAAAGCAGCACGGGATCGACCCAAAGAACCCAAACACGCCGCCAATCGCCGTCATCATGATCTCGTAGAACCCGTGTTGCGAGTCGCCGGCTAACACCACCAAGCCGTGTCGTCAGAGGACCGCGCTGTTGACGCAGGTTGTACTCCACGTACACTCAATATCCTGTGCAAACGACGGTTGCCGCTGTGGCGTGCCGGCGTCGGCCTGGTTCGGGTAAACGGGCGGGCTCGACATGGCGGGGTGGGTGGACGTCGGGTCGGTGAGGAGGAGCGGGCTGGTGTGATCAGAGTCAACGTGGGCGGGGTGCGTCCGGGGGACGGACGGCATCGACAGCGAGATTGTGCAGGCGCGCGCGCAAGTTTGGTGCGGCGAGTGCGGCGAGAAGCGGGGGTGACGTAGAATCGGCTCGGTTTGCTTGAGCGAGGAGAGAAAGTAGGATCCACTCTATTGCCGCTAGTTTTAGGGGTAAGGCGGAGCGACGGCGTGGAAGACGCGATCGCCACGAGCGCGTCGGCGCGTGGCGACCACAGCGGTAACGTGGTTGGGATCGGGGCGGGAGACACGTGTGAGACGTGTTATAATTTTGCGCTCTTTGCCCTTCACCTGGGGTCTTCCCTCGAGGTGCGAGACCCTTGCTCAAAGCACGCGTCACACACGGGTGCATGGCGTGCATATCACGGTTGCGAGTGGCGTCGACGTCCACCGAACGACACCGAGGAATACTTTGCAAGACCACGCCATTTCGTGTCAGAAGGCACGACCAAGACGAATCTCCCTCCCTGTACCACACCCTGCATCGGCGACTTTGACCGAAGAAGAGTACATGGCGGAACATGCGGCCCTCGTCCGCCGTTTTGGGCAGCTCGAGCCGCATCCATCACGCCCGAAAGTCTTGACGTTTTTCCCGCTCATGGACGAGGAGCAGCGCGTGAACATGGTCGAGACGGTGCTCGTGTCGTTGTTCGAGTATATGATCGATATTTGCGCCAAGAATCCGTGCAGCGTGCTCGATTATGCCGCTCAACATTGCCACAAACCCGTCTACCTGACCACGTCGCTGATGGCCTACATCGGGTTCCTCCACCAGCTCACGTGCAAGTGCTTGCTGGATTTGCGTTGGGCCGGACCTGCAGGCGACCTGCGGAATTTTACGTACGAGCGCCCTGTCAGCGTGCCGTTCCACCCGTATCACGGATTCCTGGAAAAGGCGTTCATGCTCAAGGATCTTGGGCTCCGAGTCGTGCGCGATGACGAATTTGATGTGGTGCCGCAGTCCAGCGAAAACGTGGAAGTTGCTCACGACGATTAAACGAGTCGAAAAATAAACAAATCAAAATTCGTGTCGCGTGTTCCAGAATCGTAGGACGAGGAAACTGTGCAAGATGATCGTTCGGACCGCTCAGCCGATCTTGGTTGTAGGATAGTCTTCATATTAGCGTTGTTGTTTGAAGCGATCGGGTGCTTGTTGAATGAAGTCTTTGTTGGGGGCAGAAATCCTCTCACGGTACTCATGGCCCCCAACCGACTCCACCGTTTGGGACGCAAAAATCCCTCGTGCACGGTGTCCCTCCCGCACGACATCCCTCGCGCGCAACACATCTGTACGCATCGCGCCGCACTCCGCGTGCAAGTGCCTGCTGGACCTGCGGTGGGCCGGGCCGATGGGCGACCGCCCCATGTTCAAGTTCGAGGAGGTGGTGAGCGTGCCATTCCAACTTTATCCGGGCGGGTCGTCGTTTATGCTCGAGAGTTATGGTCTTTGTGTCGTGCGTGACGATGACCCGCAGGACGAGGAAACGGTGCAGGAGGATCGCGCCGGTCGTTCAACATGGTAGTTGAATTAATGGTTGAGCCAAGCCCAATCGTTTGCTGAATGAAGGCTCCTTGATTGATTGGGTACGGCCCTTGTGTAATCACATTTTGAATCAAGGTGTTTCGTCGGCCATATTCAGGCGGGAAGAGAAGCATTTCGCAACACACGCGCTCAATGAACGGAAGGAGACCAACAGCCCAAGTCCAAAATGAAACCGGCTTCTTTATCTCGTTGCCAGCCATTCGAAACAGAAATATCAAAACGCGATACAGAAAACGGAAAGATCGCCGCAACACCCATCACTCGGCCAGTCAAGGGGATTACGATCCTTAAAAACAATGCGACACAATGTGCTCAAACAAAAGCGAGCATCCCTGCTTTTCACCCGCCAAACACGCCCACGTCTCACATCACACCACGTCCCTTTACTTACTTGCCGCCCTTCTTCTTGCCCTCCTTGCCGCCCTTGGCACCGCCCTCCTCCTTGGCTTTCTTCTCGCGACGGCCACCCTTGGCGTTGCTGTCGGCATCGGGCCCGGACTGGAACGTTTCCGTCGACACGGTCTCGACAAAGAAGTAGTTACCGGCCAACTTCTGCTCGCGGTCGAGCTGCGAATCGAGCTTGTTGATGCGCGGGCGGTAGTTGGTCGGGTCACGGCGGAACGTGATCTCGAGCGACTTGAGGAACGCGTTCATACCCGTGAGCAGCGGCTGCGGCGCGTTGGCGTGCGCGGCGATACCGGGCTGACCGTCGTAGACAATGACGCGGTCGGCCAAGTAGGTCGCCATGATGAAGTCGTGCTCGACAATGAACGCCGTCTTCTTCGAGTGCAGAATGAATCGCTTGATGACCTTGGCGGCAATAATACGCTGCTCCGAGTCGAGGTAGGCCGACGGCTCGTCAATCAGGTAAATGTCGGCGGGCTTGCCGAGACACAGGCACAGCGCGACACGCTGCAACTCACCACCCGACAAGTGCGTCACCTCCTGGTCAATGATGTTGTCGATGCTCAGCGGCTTGCACACGTCCGTCTGGAACTGCGGGTGCATGAACGCGGCCTTGATGCGCTTAATGAAGAGCATGCGCACGGTGCCCGGGAACTTGGGCGAAATCGTCTGCGGCTTGTACGAGACCGACAGTTCCGGGACCTGGTAGTCGCCGTCGGCCGGCAGCAGACCCGCGAGCATCTTGATGAACGTCGTCTTGCCAGTACCGTTTTGACCAAGCATGACGAGAATCTCCGAGTCGGTGAAGGAGCCGCCGTCGATGCGCAGTGAGAAGTTGCCCTGCTTCTTCTTCATCGACGGGTAGTGGAACCGGCGCATGCGGTCGATCGTCTGGTCGTCGGCCGACTCGGCAATGCGGAACGTGAGTGACTCTTCGCGGAACCGCAGGTTCTCGGTCGGGACCTTGCCGTCAAGGAAGACGTTGATGCCTTCGCGCACTGAGAAGGGCAGCGTCACGACACCGTACACGGACGGCATACCGTAGAGCACGCACACGAAGTCGGACAGGTAATCGAGCACCGACAGATCGTGCTCGACGACAATGACGTAGCGGTCGTCCTTGAGCAGCGAGCGGATCGTGCGCGCAGCGTTGAGACGCTGCTTGACGTCGAGGTAGGATGAGGGCTCGTCAAACATGTAGCTACGTGTGGGTGGGGCAAAGTGAGTCGGGACTGTGCTGGGGTACGGCGGCAGGGGAAGAGGGCGCGGAAGCGTACATCTCGGCGTCCTGCACGCAGGCCATGGCAATGGCAAAGCGCTGCAACTCACCACCCGACAGCTTCGACACCTCGCGCGTGAGCACATCCTTCAGGTCTTGAAAATGGGAAAGACACGCATGTCAGCTTCAAGAACAGGCGAAAGAGGAGAGAATGTGCAGAAAAATTCAAGTACCGAGCTCCTGGATGAGGAAATCCTTGTTGTCGAGCTCGCGTTTGGCCTCGAGCAGCTTGTCGACCTCGCCCGACACCATGCGCGGAATGTTGTCGACGTACTGCGGCTTGATGATGGCCTTGAGGTTGTCCTCGAGAATCTTGGTAAAGTAGTTTTGCAGCTCCGAGCCACGGAAGTACTTCAAAATGTCCTGCCACTCGGGCGGGTTCTAGTGATGGCAGACGCAATGACCGTGGTCAGCTTCGCAAGCGCGTCGTCACGGGGGAGAAGTGGGACCCATCTCTCGATTCGGCGAGGGAGGGGTGGACGTACGTCGTAGCGACCGAGATTGGGCTTGAGCTTGCCCGCGAGAATGCGCAGCGCCGTCGACTTGCCGATACCGTTGGTGCCGACGAGTCCGAGGACCTGACCCGGTCGCGGCACGGGCAGACGGTGCAGCTTGAAGGCATTGGCCGAGTAGCGGTGCGTTGTGTCCTTTTCGAGGTTGGTCGGCAAGTTGATGATGTGGATCGCCTCGAACGGGCACTTTTTCGGGCAGATACCGCAACCGATGCAGAGCTCCTCGGAAATGAAGGCGATCTTGGACGTGGCATTGACCTCAATGCAGAGCTTGCCTAGAGCGGAGCAGCGGCGCGCGCGGCAGCGGGATCAGTACCACCGCACGGACGGGATCGAGCGGTTGGTCGGCGCGCCGACCGACGCGCGCGTGCACCGCCGATGGCACACGGTCCGCAATGATGGCTGGGAGTGCGAGCGCATCGACGGTGATGCCAAGCAAATAGACGTGGGCACACTCACCCATGCGCACAACGGGGCACGACTTCTTGCACTCGTGCCGGCATTTTTTGGGCTTGCACTTGTCGGAGCTGACAATGGCGATACGGGTAAGCTTGTCCGACATGATTGCAGCGAGATGGAAGAGTCTGTTCCGCGGTCGTGCTGTCGGTCGTCGTCGTCGTCGCCGTCGCTCGTCGTGATCGTGGTGGTGGTGGATGGCACGCGAAACGGAGTGGGCCGCGCGGCGTGGCGGAAGGAGCGTGTTTGTTCACATGCAGTGCACGTGGCCTCGTTGCCATGCACTTTGGATCGGCACTCTTCCGGGCAGTCGCCTCTGTACTGTTGTCGGTGTGCGGCCGATGTTGCATTCTTGGCCCTTCGCCCCCGCACAATATGTACCACTCCTCGCATTGGAATCTGTGTCGAATTTGTGATCTTTTTGGTTGGTCCGCCCGCAACAACAACATGCCGCGCGGCAGGGCGCCGGCCTGCATGCCGACCAGACTAGATATAATATATATATGTGGATAACGCCGGCTGTAACCTCATCAATCCAGCATTCGATTGAAGCGTCGGATCTGTTGAGTGCTAAGTGATGGTTCAGCTTGGTGTTGACAGGAATGCAATCGGCGGCCAAACGGTACAACATAGGTTCCTGGGCGTGCGCTTTCATCGCATTGCGCACGCCCGCGTTGCCGAAGCATTGTTGCGGCCACCCGACCATTTTTCCTGCCCCTGCCGCCGCCTCGCTCGGGTCGTCACGGACCGTCACTCGTCCATCCCTTCCGTCCCTTCCGCACGTCGGCACGGCTGCCCGGCGCGCGCGATTCGATGTGCTCTCTTTGCCGTCCATGGCGTTTGTCGCCCAGCGGGCCGCTTGGGATTGCAACGCGACTCATTGCTCACCGGGTCTGCTGGCTTGCACTTCATTGTTCGAGACTCGGGCTGCAACCACTCGGGCACCATTCTTCAGCGCGATTTGGATCAAAACCCGATGCGCCCCCGCGATCCTGTGCCGTCGCTCTCGAACGTGTTGCGGAAACAAACCGCAATTCGGCCGAGACTCGCCAGCCCGACCGCTGGCCAACGTTTACTCTTGCTCTCCTCACACTCTCCTCCTTGCACGCTGCTCCAATCCCCTCGAAAAATGCTCGAGAACCAGCCGCTCAACAACCACGGTCAACCGCCCGGCGTGCCTAGCGCCCGCAAGAAATTTGAGCCCGGATCGTTGGCGTTCCTCAAGGCGTCGGCACTCGTCGCCAAGGGTTACAAGAGCGAGCTGGTGGAGGACGATTTGTTGCCGATTTCGTATGCACTTCTAGAACTTCTGCCCTCATCCTCACTGTGTCGACGCGGACTAACCGTGCCGTGCCGCACGTTATCAATGCCGACAGGGAGAGAGATCAGGCCGAAAACCTCGCCGACCAGCTCCGCGATGCATGGCATTGGCAAAAGGGCGAGAAGCCGAGCCTGTGGCCCGT
>GG745353.1:198061-223320 GCA_000151295.1 Allomyces macrogynus ATCC 38327 | reverse complement strand
AGGCATTCGACGATCCTGACCGTGCTTATCTGATCGCCATTATTTCTGCCGTCTTAGGCCAAGGTGTTCGGTCTGCGCTACTTCGGCATTGCTCTTCTCGCGGTGGGCGCTTCGACGTGCAAGATTGGATCGGCGCTGGTCTTGGGCCAGTTCATTGATTTCTTGCAAGTCGCCGACGCGCCGATTGAAAAGGTGCGATCTGTGCGCACCAACCGACCGCGACGCTGCGATACTCTGCAGCTAACCGAGTCAACTTTGTTCTCCACCCTCAGGGCCTGCTCTTCGGCGGCGGTCTGGCCCTGTCGATGCTCTTGTTCAGCTTCTTCGAGTCTCACTTCATGATGAAGGCGTACCGCATCGGCGTCAACGCGCGCGTTGCGGTGTTGTCGTTTCTCTACTCGCACCTGCTCTCGCTCAACCTCGCGTCGCTGCCGGCCGTCGGCCAAGCCCTCAACGTGATTTCCAACGACGCGCAACGGCTCGAGGATGCAGGACCGCTTCTCCTCTTTTTCATTCTCGGTCCCATTGAGACGCTGGTCGTGTTTGGCATCACGTGGTGGTACATTGGCATTGCGTCGCTCGCTGCGTACGGGTCGCTCGCGATCTTGATCCTGCTCCTCTCGACGAATGTCGCGCGGTTCAAGAAGGCGCGTTCGCTGCTCGTCGAGGCGCGCGACCAGCGCATTCGCATCCTGTCCGACGTGGTTCGGTTCATGGACATGGTCAAGCTGTACGCGTGGGAGCAGCCGTTTGTGCAGCGCATCTTGAAGTTCCGCAACGACGAGATCAAGCATTTGCAGCGCTGGTATGCGCTCAAGGGCATCAACGCCAGTTTCTACTGGTCGGCGCAGAGCATGATGTCAATTGTCGGGTTCTTCACGCTGTTTTTCGGCATGGGTCGCGTTTTTTCGAGCCAAAACGTGTTCACGTCGCTGCTGCTTTTTGGCACGGTCAAGGAAAACATGGGCTGGCGCGTGCCGCGGTCGCTTGAGCTGCTCGCAGATCTTCGGTTCGTGTCTCTCCATTTTCGATTCGTTTCCCGCATTCCACGCGCATTCCACGGCGTTGGCTCACACATTCACGTCATCCGCAGTGTTTCGATTGCGCGCATCGAGGAGATTCTGCACCTCGAGCCCGTCGCCGAGACGTCGCCCACGGGCGACCACACGTCCAGCACGGTCCTGTCGTTTGAGCACGCGTCGTTTGCGTGGGACAACCAGCCGGTCCTGCACGACATCAACCTCCAGGTCGAGGCCGGCGATTTCGTCGCTGTCATTGGCCAAGTTGGGTCCGGCAAAACGTCGCTGCTGCTGTCGGCGCTCGGGCAGCTCAAGACCGTGTCGGGCTCCGTACACGTTTCTGACGCGTCCTACACGCCGCAGTCTGCGTTTGTCTTTGCCGGATCGATCAAGGAGAACATTCTCATGGGCGCGGCGCTCGACCCTATGCGGCTCAAGCGCGTGCTTGACGTGTGCCAGCTTGAGTCGGACGTTGCGCAGTGGGAGCATGGGCTCGAGACGCGGATTGGCGGCAACGGGTCCAAGGTGTCGGGTGGACAGCGTGCGCGTATCTGCCTCGCACGCGCTCTCTACAACGCCGGCTCTGTTTTCTTGCTCGACGACATTTTCTCGGCGCTCGACGCGCAAGTCGCGGCCAACATCTTTGCCGAGCTGCGCGTGTACCTCAAGGACTCGGCCGTCGTGCTCGTCACGCACCATCTCGGGCTTGTCGCGCAGTGCGACTCAGTCGCGTACATGAGCGGCGGCCGCATTCTCGCGTCGGGACCACTCGAGTCGGTCATTGCCATGGCCGCGCACTACGACCCGGACTTTGCGCAAGTCGTGGCCGAGTTTTCCGAGCCGGTCGGAGGTTCAGCAAGCAAGAAGCCCGGAGGACCCGCGCCCGACGTGCACGCAGCACCCGCAGGCTCGTCGTCGGGCGGTGCTGCAGGCGGCGGCTTCGACGACGATGTTTTGGCTCCGGACGACGACTGGAACGAGAAGGTGCAGACCGGGTTCGACGCGAGCGTATTCTTGCGGTTCCTCAAGATGAGCGGCGGCGGCGCGATCTTCGCGGTCGCCCTTGTTCTCGGCATGGCCACGTGTGCGCTACAGGCCTTGTCCGACTACTGGCTCACGTCGTGGGCCGCGGCGGCGCCCGATGAGCAGTTTGACCCGTACTATTGGAAGTCCTACCTCGCGCTGACCATGTTTATTCCGGTCGCGGCCATGATTTGCTCGTATGGCTTCTTCACGGTAATTATCCGGTCCTCGACACGGCTCTTTGAGCGCATGCTGCACAACGTCGTCAAGGCCTCGCCCCATTTCTTCAGTGTCAACCCGGCCGGCCGCATTCTCAACCGCATGGGCAAGGATATGGCCATGACCGACGAGCTGCTGCCCGACGCGTTTGCCGAGGTCCTGCGGCTCTGGTTGTACGTGGTCATGATTGTGGTCACAGTCGCGATGGCTGTCCCCTACGTGCTGCTTGCAATTGCCCCTATTGTCGTCATTTTCGTCTACCTGCGCCGCCAGTACGTCGAGGCCAACCGCCAAGTGCGTCGCATGGAGGCTCTCAGCCGGTCACCCGTCTACTCCCACGTCGTCGACTCGGTCGAGGGCATTGCCACGGTCACGGCACTTCGTCGCCAGCCGCAGTACTTTGACACGTTCTGCGCGCTGCTCGACCAGAACACGCGCGCGCTCCTGTCGTTCTACACGGTCGAGCGGTGGCTGTGCCTGCGCGTCGACTGTTTGGCGTGCGTGATCATTGCGGCCACGTCGGGTTGCATGATCGGGTTCAAATCGACGCTCGGCCTCACGCTCGCGTCGCTCGCGCAAATGTATGTGCTCAACCTCGTAGACGTGACGCAGTACAATGTGCGCAAGACAGCCGAGCTCGAGCTGCAGCTCGTGGCTGTGGAACGCATCATGGAGTACGCGAGCGAGATCCCGCTCGAGTCGCAGCGCGAGTCGCCTGCGGGTGCTTTCCCGGGGAACGCGGTGTGGCCGTCGGCGGGCGTCGTCGAGTTCAAGGACATGTCGCTGCAGTACGAGGGCGCGGATCGTCCGGCACTGCGCAATATTACGTTGTCGACGCGGCCGGGCGAGAAGATTGGGATTGTTGGTCGCACTGGTCCGTTTTCGCCGTTGCTCGATGTGTCTTCTCCACCCATTCCCCACCTCATCCCGCCAATCTGTACGTAGGCGCCGGCAAGAGCTCGGTCATTAGCACCTTGTTCCGACTGGCCGAGCCGTCGCCCGGCGGCGTGATCATTGACGGTGTCAACATCACCGACCTGGGCCTCGCCGATTTGCGCAGCCGTCTTTCAATTGTACGCACCAGTCGGCATTTCCTTTTGACCCCTCGGTTCCGAAGACCAAGCTGAAATTTATCCACCCTGTAGATCCCTCAATCGCTGTACCTGTTTCAGGGTTCCGTGCGCTTCAATCTCGATCCGTTTGGCACGCACGTCGACCACGAGCTGTGGACTGTGCTCGATAAAGTCGACCTCAAGGGCGTCGTCGAACGGTTCGAGAACAAGCTCGACGATCGCCCGCAGTTCTCGTCGGGCGAGGGCCAACTGTTCCAGCTTGCGCGCGTTCTGCTGCGCAAGAGCAAGGTGCTCATTCTGGACGAATGTGCGTTTTGTGCTTTTGAGCCTTCGCATCCCCATGCCGTTCACTCCTCTCACGTTTTTGCATTCGTTTCCTAGGCTCTTCCAACATTGACGTCGCGACCGACCGCATCATGCAGCAAACAATCCGGCGCGAGTTTGGCGACTGCACGATCTTGACGATTGCGCACCGCATCGACACGATCATCGACAATGACCGCGTGCTGTGCCTCGATAAGGGCCAAGTCGCCGAGTTTGATGCGCCGACCTCGCTCTTGCGGGACCCACAGAGCATCTTCTACAGTCTGGCCGAGAAGAGTCTGGGCAGGGACAAGGTCCTTCAGCTGATTGAGCAGCTGCCGCCCACGATTGAGTAGCTTCATCGTTATCGTTGTCATTTTTCCCCACTCTCGCTTCGTCTTTCTTTGCTCCACAACTGCTCCAGCCGGCGTGCTATCTCCACCAATGAATTGCCCATTTTCTGGTTGAAATGACTCGGGTTCTTGACAGTTCCAAAGAGTTCCAACCGTTTGATGTGGCAACAGTGTTGCTGACGGATGTCGGCGCGACGCTGACGCGTCTCGCACACAACCATGACGTCCAAACTGGTGACTGGCCCTTGTTTCTTTCTCCCTCGACAGTCGACGTTGGCGGCCGCGACTCGACTTCAATATCCACCACCACTCTTCCCGCACGCACCCACTGCTCCAACCCTCCGCAAACTCTCCATCACTACCTGTAATCTCATCCGACCATGGCACGCACCCCGCCATCAACGCCTTGCCGACCTACGACCAATGGCCCCACTCTGACCGCCGGATGCCGACCGAGTAGCGTCTCCGCGTCCGCACCAAGTTTGGCCTGGCCACCATCAACGACCCGACCCTGGATGCGCGCACCGCGACTGTCTACGACCTGTCGAGCACGATTGTCGCTGAGGCGCTCGCCAAGTCGCTGCCGAGCAATGTTGATCTCGACTCGATCCGACGCAGTTTGTCGATTCGAATGGGTGTGCCGCCAAGACCGCTTGCGCCCGCTGACCCGACGACGTTGTTGGCCGAGGCGGGCGTGCGATCAGGCGAGCAGCTGACTGTCGAGTTCAAGGACCCGACGCCAGCAGCACCGGCAGCGGCGCCTGCTGCCGCACCTGCATCAAGGGGTGCCGCGAGTTCGTCGGCAAGGAATAACGGGAAACGTATGCCCGTCGCTTTTTGATTTCTGCAGCTGATCCTTGCCATCGCTAATCGCGTTTCTCCGCAAACGATAGCAGCACCGTCTTCTTCCCGCTCCCCACCCGCGAGCTCCACGCCCGATCTCTCCCCCGAAGCCATCAACGCCATTGCGCTCGGCGACCACGCCCACGTCCCGGACCTCGGCGGGTTCCTGGTCGTGCGCGAGTCACCTAACGACAACAACTGCCTGTTCCACTCAATCGCCTATGTGCTCGCCAAGGGCATGAGCGTCTACGAGCTGCGCACGCTCGTGATTGCGCAGATCCGCGCCAACCCAGACCGGTTCGATGCGGTTGTCCTGGGCCGGCCAGTGGACGAGTACTGCACGTGGATTGCCAAGTTGGCGTCGTGGGGTGCGTGTGCTGCTGTTTGATCCACCTAGACTCCCGAACTGATTGCGCTTACGGGTCGACACTGCAGGCGGTGCGATCGAGCTGGCCATTTTTGCCGACTACTTCCGGACCGAAATCTGCTCGGTCGACGTGCAAACACTGCGCATCGACCGGTTTGGCGAGGGCAAGTATCCGACGCGCGCGTTTGTATTGTACAAGTACGTCTGTCGCTTTTTCTCCACCCCCTCGCTTTCTTTGAACTGTCACTCATCTCGTGTCCACTCTAGCGGGATCCACTACGACGCGGTCGGGCTGACGCCCGCGCTCGACGCGCCTCGCGACTTTGACGCGGTCGTGTTCGATGTGGCCAACCGGCAACTGTTGCAACATGCCGTGGAGCTCGCGGGCAAGCTGCACAAGCAGCACCGGTTCACGGACACTGCCAACTTTACGCTGCGGTGCGTGGTGTGCGACAAGGGGCTCCAAGGACAGCACGCCGCGCACGAGCACGCGATGCAGACCGGGGTACGTTCATGTCGATGGTCGGAGAATGGGATCGCGGCAAAAGAATGGATACTGACGGATACAGTCCGATCCTAGCACACCAACTTCACCGAGTACAAATGATGGAGCTTCTCATTATAGCATTGAAAAAGATGTGTCCACTGCGGAATCGGGGATCTATACAATTGCGTGATTGTCAATCAGGAGGCAGGGCTCCACGACAACAAAGGGAAGAAATTAAATCAACAAGCCAACGGCCAAGGGAAAGGAGAGAGGAGACAACAACAAGCCAGGTCGTTGGCAGACAAAAGGAGGAACCGATAGACAAGAGAAACAGCAAAAGCTAAACAAAAACGCCATCCGACCGACCGACCCAACCATCCTACTCGTCTTCCGGAGCAGGCGCCTCCTCTGCTTCCCCTTCGGCCTCCTCCTCGCCCGCTGCCGTGGACCCCTCGTCATTGGTCACCGACAGTTCCTCCTCGCCCGGGTACCGCTCGTACTCTTGCGTGTGCCGCGCCATAATGGCCGTGACGGGCCCGAGGAGCCGGTTGAACGCCTTCTTACCCATGCACGCGCACTTGAGTTTGCCACGCGCGATAATCGACGCGACACGCGGCTTATCCGAGAGCAGCGCCAGTTCGCCAAAGTAGCACCCTTTATGCAGCGGCTTCATGTGGTGTTCGTCGCCGTGGTCGTCGACCTTCACGACATCGGCCTCGCCCGACTCGATCAGGTAAAACTTGTCGCCCGGATCGCCCTGCCGCACGACCGTGTCACCGTCATTGAACGTCACCGACTCGAGCGCGTCGGCGATCTTGTGCCGCTCGTACGGCTCGAGCGAGCTGAGCAACGGCACTTCCTCGAGGAAAGTCTCGTACATGCGCCGCTTGCGCGCGGTATGGTCGAGCAGGATCCGGCGGAACGTCATGCGGTCGAGCGCCCACAGCACACAGTCGGACGTGGCCGTGACCGTGGCCGCACGCGGGGCATTGTACATGAGCGCGAGTTCGCCAAAACTGCCGCCGGGACCGTAATCGGCCACCTTGGTGGGCTCCTCGTCGTCGCCCGCGCGCGTGACAAACACATCGAGCGTGCCCGTCTCGACAATGTAGAAGAAATCACCGACGCCGCCCTGCTGAATGATCGTTTCGCCCTCGGCCACGGGCACTTCTGCCATGGCATCGATCACGTCCGCGTACTGCTCGTCGTCGAGGTGCCGGAAGAGGAAATTGGTTTGCACGGCCGTCTGGATGCGTTCACGCTGCTCGTCGGTTTTCGGGATCACGACTTTCTCCACATGCACGTCGTGCGCGGTCGGTGCCATGGATTCGGCCGAGACCGACGTACGGCGCGCACGGACGGACGCGAGCGGCGGGGAGACGCGCATCGGTGGCACGTCGTCATTGCCATCGTCCGACTCGGCTTCGAAATCCGAGGTCGAGTGGTCGCCGTCGTGCGTGTCGTCGTCATCGGAAAAGTCGTCGTCGGTCGAGTACTGGTAGGACTCGCGGTCGTACTCGGACATGGTCGACGGCGCCGCGCCCGTGCCAAAGTCGTAGCCGTGCGGGTCGCCTAGGTCTGACATCTTCGTGCTGCAATGCGATGCGATGGGTTGGTTGATGCGGGCAAAAAATGCGCGCGGCCGCTGCAACTGGCCGCTAGCTGGTACTGGATGCTGGATGCTACAACTTGAGCAAGAGGAGGTGGAGTCGAAGCTCGCTATCCACCGCGAGCAGGAGAGTACGAGATGAAAGTGGTGGTGGTGGTCGTGGCGACGAGTCGTTCTTTTGGTGGGGGCGCCGCGCGTGCTTGCATGATGGCCAATGAGGCGTCCAACTCTGGTCAAAAGCCCATGGCAACCGTGGCTCTACTCGACAGCCAAACGTGCTCCACTCAGGTGACTACCACGCACCCTTGCCGCGGCACCGCCACACATCGATCAGCCCCACGATCACCCCAGCCCAAACTATAAAAGCCAGTCCCGCCCGCGCCGTTGTTGCTCTCCATCGACTTTACTCTTCAGGATCTGATAGTTCAGTCAATATCCATCTGTTGTTTCCCAACAACATTTGGCACCAATACATGCGGTGGACGACGACGTGCAGGACCGGCTCTGAAAAGGGAAGCGCGCGGTCGCTCTTGTCTCTTTAACGGAAAAGGCGGCCGCGATTGATGATCTTGCCCGCCCCGCTTATTCCAGGGGTGCGGCGTGGAGCCTGGTTCATTCTGACACCTTTTGCTGCTCTGCTGAATTTATCACAAGATGGTTGACAAGCGCGAAGTGGGGGCGCAACGTCTTTGCTGGATTTATTCGAATGTTGCCACAACAATCAATCCGGTGTCTGAAATGATGCGGTTCTCGAATGGTGTCTGGTTCATTTTGCCGGCCACTGTGTCAAACTTTTGCTGGCTTTAAATACCGTTCCACGTGAATGGCCCAAATTGCCCTCCGCTCAGCGTTGCTCAGTCCATGTTCTGCGTGCTTCAAAAGTGGTTCCATGGCACGACGACAAGTGTTTCGAATGCGAGAACAACAATCCATCACTGTCCCTACAGAGCACACCGCATACCTACCTCGTTCACGCTTGCCGCCAACCATGTACCTTGTGGAATCCTGCTTTGACTGCACGTACGACGACCTGGACACGCACCACCGTCGTGGGCAGCGCGCAATGCGGCTCACGTTCCGCGGTCTGGCCGAACTTCTGGCATTGCGGTCGGTCGTGCGCGCCCACCATGCGCGCGCACACGCGCCAGGACAGTTGGGAGTCACTCCTGAGCAAAACGTGGAGGACGGGCCACGCACCGACGATGACTTGGCCTTGCGTTTGGGCAGCATTGTGTGGGTGCGAGTGGAGGTGGAAGTTAGTGTCGGTTAGGTCGTTCACGGCGGCCGTGCGAGATTGATGCTGGGTCGGTCGTTCGTAACGAGGAGGTGGTCGATGGAGCTGACCAGAGCTGGCGGTCGGTAGTGGTGGTGGTGGTGGTGGAAGTGTGGGGACCTCGTGTTGTCGCACACATCGTGTCATGTTGCTTCGTAGGTCATCCATCAAACTGCTTCGATTGCGATCATACAAACCGGCTCATTCCTCCTCCCTCATTCACGACCGTGCACCCTTGTTGACCTTGTCCCAAATCTCCGGCAAAAGTGACCCGACCTGGAACCGGTCGCGCACCTTGTCGTAGAGCCGGTGATCAAACATTTCGCGGAACTGAGCACGGGTGAGCATCGTGTCGGCGTAGAGGGCCTGGTAACCCTGCACCTTGCGCACAAACGCCTCGACCACCTCCAACGACCGCTCAAAATGGAATTTCGGCGACTTTGGCACACCATACGCTCCTACGTCGCAAAAGAGCTGTTCTGCCGGATGCGGGGGAGTAAGGGATCCGGCGGGTGTGGTAACGGGGTAGAACGCGTGCTGCGGGTGCGTGCGATCAAGAACAGCCACGGCGGGACGCTCACCGCGTTCGGCCAGCAAGTTTTCGGGCGGCGAGAGCATGCGCATCGGGCACAGCCACAGCGGGTAGACGTTGAGCTCGTCGTGGAACAAGTCGAGCGATTCCTTGAGAGTCGAGATCGGGACAAGCAAGTCCTGCGCGACATGCATCGTCTCCCACAGCACCTTGAGCTTGCCCGTCGTCGTCATCTTGAGAATCGAGATCTTGGGCGTGCCGACCCACGCGACAAGGTACCGGTACCACCACGTGTTCCCAAACGGCACGATATCCTGAATCTCCCAGAAAATCGACCGCGTGTGCCGGTGGTAGTAGTCGCGCAGCGGCAGGTACTCGACGGCATTGGGCGTGCCCACCGGCCGGTTCAGGAACGAAGCGACATGCGTGAAGAACCAGGGCTTGTACCAGCGCGAGAGCACGTTCACGGTCCCGCCGCGCGGGACAGTATCGACCATCTTGCCGACCATGACGACGCCCGTGTCCTTGGTGTACATCAACTCCTCGACAAAGTCGTTGCCGTTATCGCGCGACGCCTCCTCAAAGACGCGCACGCACTCGGCCTGCGTGCGGCACGGACGGTACTCCATCTTGACCCATGGCTTGGCACGGACAATCTTGATATCGGCCGCCGTCAAAAAGCCAATCGTGCCGTGCGACCACGGGATCGTGGCAAACAGGTCGGCGTTGTTGTCCTTGTCGCAAAAGACCACGTCGCCGTTGGGCAGGACCACCTCAAAGGCCGTGCACGTGTGCTGAAAGAGGCCGTACTTGTGCGACGAGGTCTCAATGCCGAACCCGTTGATCAGGCCGCCCACGGTCAAGTCGTCGAGTTCCGGCAACACTTCGAGCGTCCACCCCTTCTTGATGAGCTCGCGCGACAGGCGGCCCATGTTGCAGCCGGGCTCGACGCGCACGATTTGGCGCACCGTGTCGATCTCGACAATGTCGCGCAGCGCGTGCACGTCGACGCCGCCCCAATGCTTCTTGTAGGTACCGGCCTGGAATGGGAGAGAGGCGAAACGTTGGTCAGTGTGATGCGGTGGAAACTAAGCCAGATTGGGTCCAAACGCTCCCCACAACGCACCTTCATCGACATGGCCCAGGAACCCCGGCCGCGCCGTGCACAACCGCGTTGCGCCACCGGCCACCAGCTCGCGAATCTGCCGCTGCACCTGCACGACACGCGCGGCATGGATTTCGCGGCGCACCGACACGTCCCCGACCGGCGGCATCTGCAAGTCGTACATCCAGTCGCGCAACGCCTCGACCGCGTCCCACGCGACCGACGCGGGGGCCACAAACACGGTCGCGAAAATCCCGCGGTGGTAGGTCACGAAATCGGCGAGCAGGTCGAGCGCCGGGTTGATGAGCGGCCCGACGGTCGGGTGCGCCGTCAACGACTTGATGACGTTACCGCCCTTGGACGCGACGAGGATGGCCAGACCAAAAATGGGCGTGGCCAGCGCGAAAAAGGTTTGCACGGCGAGGAGTGCCAGGCCCGCGGGCGAGAGGAGCACGGGGCGAACGTGCGTGCCGGCATTGGTCGACTTGGCGGCGGCGCCGGTGGTCGTGCGACGACCACGAGCGGTCGCGTTGGTCATGGTCGACGAGGACGCGGCGGTCGGGTCGGGGAGGCCGTTGGGTGTGGTGGTCGAGGAGGAGCCGCCGTTGGCGCGGTGCGCGGCGTTGCTGCGGGCCATGATGCCCCTTGGTCGGTCGAGCGCGGGCGACTCTGAAGCTGCAGCGTTGACCACGTCGGATCGGATTCGTGAGCTAGACAGCGAGGGAGCTTGGTCGGGCTGGTTTGCTTGAGGTTGAAGCGGTGGTCGCGGGTGGTCGTGGGAGCGTGCGGCCACCAGCGGTTCATGCAGCACGAGCACACTACACACTGAACGCGGAGAGAGCGATCGCGGCCCATGCGCGCGCGGGCGGTGCTCGACTTTATGGGCGAGCGGACAGCGTCGACC
Organism: Allomyces macrogynus ATCC 38327; assembly: GCA_000151295.1. Taxonomy (NCBI): domain Eukaryota; kingdom Fungi; phylum Blastocladiomycota; class Blastocladiomycetes; order Blastocladiales; family Blastocladiaceae; genus Allomyces; species Allomyces macrogynus. Next base: position 212,210 of record GG745353.1, on the reverse strand, counting down.
ATTTCAGGCCAGGACGCAGCAAGGCGTGTTTGCATGTTGGTGCGCTCGTCGGCGCTCGTCGCGTTGCGTTGCGGGTTGGAGGAGCGGTGCGGATCCGGCGGAGTGGTCGCACAACTTGCCGTGAGTTTGCCACTTGGCCAGGGCCGTGCCAAGCAAGACGGTCGGACGTGTGCATGCTGAGACCAGGGTTCGAACGCCGGGCCCTGATCAGTTGCCACTTGGATCGCTCGAGCAGGTTTTCTGCGTGGTTTCCGAGCGCTCTCCAGCCAGCGATCCCGCACGTGCGCTCACCTGCGCGTGCAACACACTCTGCCGGCCGTTCGGCGAGAGCAATCTGGCCACCGCGATCACGATCCGACACCCTGCAGCACGACGACGGCCGTTTGCCCCATCGCAACTCGAGGCACTCCACCCGAAAATGATCGCCGCCCGCAACGCCGCCATGCTCCGCGCGCCCCTGGCCCGGTCCCTCGCCGCGGCCGCCCGCCCGACCGCTGCCGTTGCTGCCGCACGGTGGTACTCGGACAAGCCCGCCGCCAACTCGGAGCTGACCGCGATTGTCGACAAGATCGCCAAGCTGACGCTCACCGAGACGGCCGACCTGATTGGCATGCTCAAGGTAGCCATCAACCGCGCACGCGCGACGCACGAGTGGACACGGAATACGCAGTGGTCGTGATCGCGACGATGAGCAAGTGGTCAGCAACGATCACTGCGCTAGCCGGTCGCTGTTCCCGTCATGGTCGTTTAGTTGGCCGCACTGGATCTCTTTGATCACGACCACTGCCGAGCGACCCGCCCAGTCGCATCGATTTCCCCATGACTCGTGATCATGGCTCACCGCCCCCCATCTTCTCTCCAACCAGGAGCGCCTGAACATCTCCGAGGTCGCCGTCCCCGTCGCTGCCGCGCCCGCTGCCGCTGCTCCGGCCGCTGCCCCGGTCGAGGTTCGTTTTATCCGCGGTGATCGCTCCACAGATGGATGCCACGGCCCCTGACTGCGTCCCGTTGAACCTTGAATAGGAGGAGAAGCCCGCCGAGAAGACGCAGTTCAAGGTCAAGCTCGAGAAGTTTGACACAGCGTCCAAGGCCAAGATCATCAAGGAGATCCGCGCCTTGATGCCGAGCATGAACCTGGTTGAGGTACGTTTCCTCCTCCCACTTCGTCGCCAAAACCTGCTGGAGTTGACCTTGGCTCTCTTCTCCACCCTCCAGGCCAAGAAGTTTGTCGAGTCGGCGCCCAAGATGATCAAGGAGGACGTGCCCAAGGAGGAGGCCGAGAAGATGAAGGCCGCGCTCGAGGCGGCGGGCGCGACCGTCATCTTGGAGTAAAGCATCATCATGTAGTTTATTGCTTTGCCGTGCGTCCGGGTCTGCCTTTTTCATTAGTGTTGCTCGTTTTTTTTATTGTTCTTTTCGTCTTCTGTCTTCCCCCTCGTTGCAGATACATTCTAGTGCATAGCGGCAGCGACGACACTCTTCCGAATTCAGCGTTCGCTCATGAACTCAACTTGGCGAAACGTGCTCGTCAGAGATCGTGGCGGTCGCAAAGACGAGCGAAGGATGCGTGTTTCGCGGTCACGTTGCTGGTTTGTGTTGAGTCGCTCAGCACGAACCAACGGTTGACGAAGCAAAGCACGACTCTCGCCCGACAACCGATGCGCACATTCTCGCTGCCATCCCCGACCTGTCGGTGGTGGACCACCCATCGGCCCTCGCTCTCCAGCCCGCCCAACTTGCCGCATTGGCACGGGCACCATTCTCGCGCGCTTCCTTCAACTCGGAGATTCCCAAGCTCTTCGTTCATGTCGGCACCCCAGCCGAACCCGACCACCACTCCGACAATGAAGGCCACGGCCAATTCGAACACGACCCGCCCGCGTCGCGGCGGTGGCGGCAATCCGATGCCGGGCAGCGCGTCGAGCGCCGCGTCGTCATCGTCGGCCACGTCGAGCTCGAACGCGCAGCAGTATCAGTACCAGGCGCCGCCGCAGCGGCCACGGCAGGGACACCAGTCTCGTGGACCGTCCAAGAAGGTGTCGCTCAACCATTTGCTCAATTTCTCGTTGCCGCCGCGGTTGCCGCCGCCGGCGAGTTCGAACAAGAGTCGAAGGAGCAAGGGCAAGGCGAGGAGCGCGTCGTCGTTGGCGCCGTTCACCAAGGAGCGGTATATCAATGCCAAGTACGTTTGTTGGTAAAGGTAGTTGTGGTGGTGCAGGCTCTGACGGGGGATTGGCATCCGCTAGTTTCCGGTTCGTGATCAAGCCCGACACAGACTATCGCCAGCAGTTGCTCGACCCTGACGTGCCGATTCCGTGGGACGCCATCGACCAAGTGGTGCGCGCCTTCTTCCGTGGCGACCCCCTCCTCTCCACCAACTCCACAACTCACCCGCGCCTATTTCCAGATCATGACGACCGCCGACCCGCCCGGGTGCCCGATCTGCCTGACCTGTCCACCGACGGCTCCACGCATGACGCAATGCGGCCACATTTTTTGCTACCACTGCATGCTGCAATACCACACGCTCGAACCGTACGACGCGAAACGCTCGTCCAGCTCCTCCCCGTCCCCCGTCGCCGCGCAGCAGCGGTGGCGCACGTGCCCGATTTGCTGGGACGCGATTTACGAAAAGGACCTCAAGCATGTGCGGTTCTGGACGGTGCCGGCCCCCTTGCGCCCGCTGCCGCCGGGGAACGACGGGCGCCGCCTTCGGCCACCGCCAACGCGGACGGGGGATGCAGCTGCGGATCAGGCCGCTGAGGACGCGTGGTTGATGGAGCACGACCCAGAGTTTCAACGCGTGAGTGCGGGGAACGCGCTCGGGTGGGTGGACGTCGCGCTGATGGCCCGGCGCGCGGGGAGTGTGGTCGTGGTACCCGCCGCCGAGGTCGGCACCATTGGTGACGGGCCCGAGGAAGTGCCAATCGCGGGCGTGGACCGGGCCGAACTGTGGACGGCGGCACGGCTCGTGCGGTCGTCCCGGCCGTACCTCGAGAACGTGTTGCATGCCGATATCCGCGAGATCGAGACGGCGATTGCCGATGCCAAGAGTTTGGCAAGAGCGCACCCAGCGGCGGCACCGTCGGCCAAACAGGAGATCGTGTTTTACGAGCAGGCGCTCGACAAGTTGCGCTCCCAAATCGCCGCGCTCGATTCCCCGCCGTCGCAGACCAAGCCGTCGCGCGGGAACTCGGCCAAGTCGACCCCCGCGTCGTCGGCACCGAGCATGGCACCACCGTCCCCAACCCTCCCGAGCTCCCCGGACCACTGGTTTTACTTTTACCAAGGCGCCGACGGGCAACACGTCTACCTCGACCCGCTCGACGTGAAGGTCCTCAAGGCCTCACACGGTTCCTACCGGCACTTCCCCCCGACTCTGACGCTACCCGTCGTGCACGTGCAAGAATCAACCATCACGGACGACTTGCGCCGCCGGACCAAGTACCTCGGGCACGTGCCCGCCGGATGCGACGTGACGTTCCTGCAAATCGATTGGGATGCGGCGGCGTGCGTCCCGCCGGAAACGCTCGCGAGTCTCGCGCCGGAATTGGCTGCACGTGCTCGCGACCGCACGGACCGCGCGCGCGCCGAAGCGAAAGCGCACTGGCTGAAAGGCATGGCGGGACGTGGTGGTGGTAGTGGTGGTGGTGGGCGGACGGCATCGAGCGGGTTTCACGCTGGGGTCGTGGACCCAGCCGAATGGGATCCGCACGGGCACGTCTACCGCGATTCGCCGATTGGCGGCGACGAGAACGATCTCGCGTGGGTCGTGGCGAACGCCGTTGGTGGCAGGGGTGGTGGTGCGGTGGACGAGGAGGCCGCGCAGGTCGCAGTGGCACTCGCCGAGTCGCTGCAGACGGCGAATGCTGCCAGCCGGCCACTGCCAACCGCGAGGAAGGGCAAAGGTAAAGCCAAGGAGGCGGCATCATTTGCACAAGTCGCGGGTGCCGCGCCCGGGTGGCGAGTTGCGAGTGCGGCATCGTCGGCCGCAGGGCCCAAGAGCGGCTGGTGGTCGGAGAACGCGTACCAGATTGATCTCGGGCTGGATTTGCTCGATTTGGGCCGCGATCGCGCGCGGCAACATGACGAGCCGGTCGAGCAAGAGCATGTGGAGTTCGATCACCATCACGAGCACGTGGATCCGCACGAGGAAGAGTACGGGATGCTCGATGACCGGCTGGCCGGACCGGGTACTGCGCGCGGGAACGCGGGTGGACGAGGTGGTGGTGGGCGCACGGGCGGGCGCAAGAAGAACAAGCCGATCAAGATTGCGCTGAACGCAGGGCATCGCAAGTATTGAGGTCTCGCCTCCCGATTTGACGAGCGCGGGCTGAGGATTTTATTTGATCGTTGTGCTGATGGCACGGTCTCATGAGAAATATACACATCCATCCTTGCCGATTCTTGTTCACCCGGCCGCTCGCTTCCCGACTGCTTGCAGCTGATCAACGTCGAACGGGGCCTGGCGAGAAAACGAAAAGCACAGATTGCTTGAACAAGTGCACACGCCAAATCACAACCTTTCACGGTACTACACCTCCCAGCCGGTTCCCCGGCGAAAAACACCAACTGCACACCTACGACCTACTCGTCATCCTCGCCATCCTCCTCATCCGGCACCGGGAGCACCTCCATTGCGATATCCCAGCGCGACCCGGGCGCGAGCCCCGACACGTACTTGACGAACCGCATGACCCCCTGGTCGCGGAGCACGAGCGAGAGCACGTTCCAATCCGCCGGCACCGTGAGCAATGCGCCGCCATCCTCGTCATTCTCATTCCCACCGGCCGCGCGGTACACGGCCGGGTCATCATTCGACTCATCGGGTGCGACATAGCACTCGTACCCACCAATCTCACCCGCCTCCCACGCGGTGCGCTGCGATGGCGTGAGGGCCACCGTCACATCGAGCGTCGCCGACGTCGACGAGTACGCCGCGAGCGTGTAATCGAGCCCGGGGCGGAACCGGCGCACGCGGTGCCGCGTGCCACGCGCGGTGATCCCCGTCACGTGGTAGAGCCACCGCGCAAACGCGGGCGACACAAGCAGATCGGCGGTGGCGCGCAGCGGAGCACACTCGGGCGACTCGGTCGCGGCCGCGGGGTCGCCGGTGAGCACCATGAACCGCTGCTTGACGGGGGATCCCTGCACGGCCCATCCGGCGCGAACGCCGGCGCCGTGTGTGAGTGCCTTGGCGTAGCCGTTGGCGAGCCGGTCGCGCGCGTCGGCCTGGTTGAGGAGCGGCGCGAGCGTTGATGCGATTTCGGGCTTGAAGAAGTCGCGCAGCTGCAGCGACGACTCGTCACAGAACTGGTCGTTCATCTTGGTCATGGCCGCGGGCGTCAGGTACTGCGGGTGCAGGAATTGCGCGAGGTAGGCGCGGTCGGCGTCCGACAGGTCGGCCGTTAGGTCCTCGTCGGTGGGCACGGGGCTGTAAGGGTACTCGGAGGTCTCGTCATTATCGGCGGCAGCGTCCTCTTCGAGCTGTGCGAGCGAGGCTGGCGCCGCGTCCGGGCCCAGAACCACGTCCATCGGCTGGTACCCGTCCTCGCCGTCCTGCGGGACGTGGAACCAGCCCGAGATGCTCAGCCGGTCGTTTGGGACGACGACTTCCTGGACCGAGTGGAACGAGTAGCCCGGTTGCACCGTGAAGAAAATGAACTGGTTGTACTTGGGCGGCAAGACGACGGTCGGGTCTGTCGCGGGCGTGCCCTTTTTCACGCACGGATACAGCTCGAGCGCGCCGCCGTACTCGACCTTCCACTCCTCGTCGGGCGGCGGCAGGTAGAGAATGTACGAGACGCGGCGCGTTCCAATCACGTCGTCGTGGTTGAGCAAGTGGCACCCTTGCCGGTAATTGTTGATCGACATGTCCTGCTTGCTGCCCGACAGCGGCCCACATCCAGTCACGGCCGAGACAAAGTTGCGGAACGGCTCCGAGTAGAAGGCGTTGCGCAGCTTGTGCAAATGACCCAGTGCCGCGCGCTCGGCGAGGGGAAGGCCATCGATATTGGCTAAATCGCCCGTCTGGTTGACCTTGTAGATGTCCGTTTCCTTTTCTGTGAAGTGCAGCTGGCCCATAATCTCAGCGCGCACGGCACGCAGCAAATCCTCGCGCACGAGCGGGTGCATCACGCAGTGCAGGTACGGGTGCGAGGTCTTGTAGTTGTTGGCGAGGTGCTGTACGTAGTCTTCGTTGAACAGGCCTTCGGTAAAGCACGCGGCCACAGTCGCCGCGTCGAGCTCGGGCGGCCGCTGCGGGAGAGTTGGCACGGCGGGGGCCACGGCCGGCATCGCGCTGGTGGTCGTGCTCGACCCTGCTGTACGCGCGCGCTTGGCCGGGCGCGTCTCTTCGTGCTCGTTGGTCGGCGACGTCGGGTTGGTCATCCTGGTGCTTGCCGTGGTCTTCGACGTGCTGCGCGTGCTCGCGCGGGTCTTGGTCAAGAAATCTGGTGCCCGTGTCGAGGAGGGCGAGAGAGGAGAAGTGGTTGAATTGATCGCTGGCAGCCGCTTGTCGTTGTCGGATCTGTGTCGCAAGCTGTGATCAGGTCGTGTCGAAACTAGATCTTTGAGTTCTCTACATCCCCGCCAAATCTCCAATACCCATCCATTGCATCTGATTTGTGGAAAATAGATTTATCGAGCAGCGGCCAGTGATGCAATGGACTTCGAACTGAAGGAAAGCTCGAAATCTCTCGGCGATGGGAGGCCGCAAGAGGATTGACGATTACTTGACAACCACGACAGCCTGACCTTTTCGAACTGGCAGCATTGCGATTCTTGGACCCCGAGTGGCCCTTGCGCCAATGAATCGGCTTCAATTCGCCGGTGGTCCCGGGTCGGCCTTTGCGGCTGCCATTCGCGGCGGCGGCAGCGCTTCATGTCGCCCGACAAGCTTACCAATTCTGCGCTCGTGTCAATGGCCAACAGGCGAGCCCGCGAGGACATTTGGATCATGGTCAAAGTACGATTTTGGCCCATTTGTACTGGTCTAAGCTCGCCAATGCCAGCAGCTGCCGTGCTCAAATTAGGGGTGGAGAAGACGGACATGGTGCTCACCTGCGCGGATCCGGTTTGTTTGCTTCTGTAGGTCGCTCACGGCAAGTGGTGGTCGCTTTGTCCGTGTTCAAGTTGGCAGAGCTGAACCTGTCCGACACTTGCCACTGCAACACGCCGTCCCTGCAGGCCGAGCAACATTTGCCACGCTCCGCGGCACCACGAATTGGTCGACCCTACGGTCTTGGTTCTCTTCTGCGTTCGGGCGTCCCTCGCAGACCTCGCCGTGGTCGAAATGGACCCGGTTTTCCGGGACTTCACTCGCAGCACGAGTCCCACTCCCGACCACTGCTCAACCATGGCTGGCCGCGATGCGTACGACTATTTCCATGACCTTGGTTCTGCGCGGACCGACGTGTGCGCGCTCGGCTCTCTGTATTACGCTCGGCGCGATTCACGCGGACGCGACCATTGATGCGAGACCCGTTGTCCTCCTGGAAGCGACGTGCGTGCCTCGCCCGCCGATGTGGGCCTGACGTTTGGTCCGCGATCAAGCGCGATTGGCTCCTGTTGGGTCTCGTCATGGCTACGGCTATTGGCCGGCGCGATTGCCAGTCTGTGGCTGCCCGCGGCATTCATGGGCCAGCTCGTTAATGTCATTTCCAAGTCGCTCACGGCCACGGGTTCCGCTCCCGCCATGGTCGCTGCGACGGGCGCGACGGCCACGTCGTGGGTCGCACATCGCGGCTGCACTACAGCCTATGAATACGCCGGCCCTGCGCCTTCTCGGTTTGTTTGTCATCAAGGGTGTCCTGACGACCATGCACATTTCCCTGGTCGGTGTTCTCGGCGAGCGCATGGCCGCGCGACTGCGCGTGCGGCTCTACTCTGCGCTGATTCACCAGGATATGGCGTTTTTTGATATCAGCAAGAGCTCGGAACTCGTGGCGCGCGTCGCGACTGACGTGCAGGAGTTCAAGCACACGTTCAAGCAGTGCGTGACGCAGGGGTTGCGCGCGATGACCGAGGTCACCGGATCGGTTCTGCACTTGCTGCACCTGTCGCCATCGCTCACGCTCGCTCTCGGTATTTCGATGCCAGCGCTGTATTTAATCGGCACGTTCTACGGCGCGTACCTGCGCCGGTTGTCGCGGCACGCCAAGGAGGTCGAGTCGACGTCCATGGGAACCGCGGGCGAAGGGCTCGGAAATGTGCGCACGGTCAAGGCCTACGCGGCTGAGGACCGCGAGGTGGAGCTGTTCCAGGCCGCTGCAGAGCGCGCGGCCAAGACCAACACCAAGCTCGCGTTCCATATTGGCTTGTTCCGAGGAGTCACATCGACGTCGATTGGGTCCATGATTTTGATTGTTCTCTACTATGGCGGTGCGCAAGTCGCCATGGGCCACATGGAGCCCGGCGAGTTGATGTCGTATCTCATGGCGACGCAGGCCGCGCAGCGCAGTTTGGGTCCGCTACTTCGCTGTTTCTCTCTTGAATCGCCTCCTCGTTTGCTAATCGTGCGTTGTTCCTCTTTCTTGCAGCGTCTCTTGGCGTGCTCGTCGGCCAGTACATCAAGGCCAAGGCCGCAGCGCAGCGCGTCTTCGAGTTTATCCACCGCACGCCCCTGATCCCGACGCGCGGCGGCCAGACGCTTCCGAGTCTACGTGGCGAAATTGAATTCTCGAAAGTTGCCTTTGCCTATCCTGCCCGTGCTGATCAAGTCGTTCTCAACAACTTCAACCTCGCGGTTCCAGCGGGTACCGTCGTGGCGCTTTGCGGTTCGAGCGGGTCGGGTAAGACGACTGTCGTGTCGCTCCTGGAACGGTTCGTGTCCTTCCTCCTTGCTCAGTCGCCGCCAATCACAGTGCGCGAGCTGACTGGCTGCTCCGAATCAGGTTCTACGACCCGCGGTTCGGCAAGGTTCTGCTCGACGGCGTCAACATTCGCGACCTCGACCCGACGTGGCTGCGCGAGCAGATTGGGTACATTGCGCAGCAGCCGGCTCTGTTTTCGTCGTCGATTCGCGAAAATATCCGCTACGGCCGGCCGGACGCGACCGACGAGGAAGTTGAGGAGGCGGCCAAGCTGGCCAACGCCCACGAGTTCATTTCGCATTTCCCGAGTGGCTACGAGACGGTTGTTGGTACGTTTGTTTGGGCTCGATTGGGACCCTTCGTGGTTTATTGGCTCACATTAATTTGGTAGGCGAGCGCGGGACGGCACTGAGCGGCGGGCAGCGGCAACGTATTGCAATGTACGTTACCAGGTTCGGTCACTGCAAATCGCCCAGTGCCATGTCGCTCACTTTTGATGCCACTGCAGCGCCGCGGCAATTTTGAAGAATCCGCGCGTCCTGGTACGTCTTCGTTGCGATCAATCGGGTTTGAACGGCACATTGCTCACACAATTCCCCGATTCGTAGATTTTGGACGAGGCCACGTCGGCGCTCGACAGTACGCGATATCTCGCTGTTCGCGATGTTGTCTGTTCTCGCGCTCACCGCACACCCACCAAATAGACCAGAGCGAGCGACTCGTGCAAGAGGCTTTGGACCGTCTTATGAAGGGGCGAACGGTACGCTCATTTCATCAAACGTTGTTGCTCTGGCGCACAAGCTTGCTCACACCACCACCACCCACAACCTCGACACCGTGTCCAGGTCCTGGTCATCGCGCACCGGTCCGTCTTTTTCCCTCCCTCACCACATCGCTCTCGAAGGTGTTGCTCACGCTGATCCCCCATTCGTCTAGGCTCACGACGATCCAAAACGCCGACCTGATCGTGCTCATGGGCAAGCCGCAGGGCAAGATACTCGAAATGGGCACGCACGCGCAACTTATGGCTCGCCGCGGCGCATACTACAAGCTGCACCACGTCGGCGCCGATATTTAGGCAGCGTGTCCGCTGAGCCAGATTGGGCGTGGACGCCAAATATAGATGATTGAGAGAACCAGTTTTTGCCGCGGCTTCCTCTCACTGGTGTCGATGTCTGCATCGAAAGTGCGGCTGTTTGAACAGACCACGCTCGCCCACAGCAATCAAGGTTGCAGGCATGGAGCGCCCAGTTATATAACCTGCTGATAATCTTCGTTATGTTTCGTGCACAGCGGGTATGAGGGATGCAAAGGCGGGCCGACTCGTGACAAGCGTCAGGCAAACGCACGTCCTGCGTCGTAATGGCGGAAAGGCCCCGAAGAAGCCCGTTCTTCATTATCGTGATGAGTTTGGGCCGCCGGGTGCGTCGTGATGGGCAGGAACGGAGTCGTGGGTGAGGGGGGTTGGTGTTGGTTGCGACACTTGGCAAGCGGGGACCCGCGGTTGGCCACGGGCAGCGGTAGAGTCCTCCAACTCGGAAACATCAACCCACTTTTCCTCCTTCGGCTCGGAGCCATCACCAGTTAGTTATGCAGGCACTAACCATGCCAGACATCGGTCATTGGGCACACGAAAGACACAGTCCCCAGGGTCATCAAGCATGAAACCAAACGATTGTGCGGTACTTCGATGCAGCAGGCCGCATCCATGAGCGCCAACCTGTCCGGGTGCTGCTCGAGAATGTCCACCATGTAATCGAAGACGGTGACGAGCGTGGTCTCGACCATGGGAATGCGGTACTCTTGGTCCATGATGGGCCTGGTCATGACGCGCTCGTCATCCACGATTTTGCCATAACGTGCCGTGCGAAACTGGTTGTATTCTTGCGAGGACATGGGACTTGATGCAGCCGGCTTGGGCAGAAAGTCGAACCGAAATCATGATGAGCACAGCGATTCGGCACGTCGAGCGGGTCGAATTCGGTGCACCGTACCGGGCAGAGGCGGAGGGAAGAAACTCTTGCGAAACTGTGGTTTGGCCCGAATGCCCCGCGTCTCGCACCTCCACGCCACCACCCCGGCACGCCACACGCCTCGGCCAACCGCGGCTGGCCAGTCGGCGACCACTGCTGGCCGCTCGCGACCACTTGGCCAACCCGACAGCCGTTCTTGTCGCTGCCCCGCCTTGAGTTCCTGCCGACCGGTGCTCGCTCCCAGCAGACTCATCAACCTGTGACACGGCACACTTGCGCGTCCAACGACGCACCAGAACCATCACGAACCCGCCCGCTTTCGCCTTGCGCGAGCCTGTTCACGGTGTTCGCGCGCACGCCCGCTCTCTCAACTACACTTCTTGCCCAAGCTTCGGTCGGTGCCTCGACCGTCACGGGTTGCTGCTGCTGGCCGGTCCGGCGCCACCACGAACCCGCCACCGCCAAAGGCCGTCCGCCAGCGACGCCCACCAAGCCGACGCCCCGCCACCCGTGGGCTGACTCAGGCCGTACTGGACTCGCTCGCGAGCACGCTATCTACTCTTGCCTGGGAGCCCCCGCGAACTCGCACGCCGGCTCTCGAACGCCCCGACGTGGGTTCTTCTGGCGCGACCGCACGCAAGCCGCCCGCACGCTGACTCTGCCTGCACGCGCACGCCGGACCCGTACTGCATCTGCTCTCGACGTTTCAGGTCGACGTGGCTGGCTCGTACATCCTCGGCTCCTCTTCTCCGCCAAGTACCCCCGGCTCTCGCGCGGTTGCATCGTACCTACTCGCTCGCATCGGACCCGCTCGCTTGCTCGGTTGCTGTACCCGCATTTTCTGCACGCTCCACCTCGACTCGACTCGTCCCACTTCTCGCCATGATGCATCAAGTCACCACGCTCTACACGACGCACGAGAACCCGGCGCTGCGTGCGGCCAAAGGCCGACTTTGGCTGCGCGTCGTGGAAGCGCGCCACCTCGCCGTGCGCGACCCGGACCGTGTGCGCCCTTATTGTGTCGTCGAGTTTGAAAAGTCTGAGTTTGTGACCAAAGAGGCCGTTTTGTTGCCGCCGGCACCCGACGTGCCCGCGCACTTGATCCACCCGGTTTGGCGCCACGAGGCCATGTTGTACGTGTTGTGATGGGGCCCTCACGTTCAGCGAAACGGATGTGGTCACTCACTCATCGCGTCCTTGTAGTGATATCGCGCGTCCAGACGGCGAGATCATCATTACGATTTGGGACCGCACGGCCACGTCCGACGGAGAGGCGTTTCTGGGCATGATGCGTATTCGCCCGCCGCAGGTGCACGGCAAGCTCAACGACAACTGGTTCCGGTACGTATGGTGGAGGAGCGTCATGGTTTTTTTGCTTGCTTGGTGGTGGGCGGAGGGTCGTACAACGAACAGCGACCTCGACCTGGCCGCCACCGCGAAATTTACCCGGCTGGGCGGTGGGGTGGGTCGGTCGGTTGTTCTCGCCTTGTTCGACGGACCGAGCGCCCTTGTTGTCATTTTTGCCTTTTTCTGGTTCGGCGATTGACGCGATGTGCGCCCTTCCCGCCCGATGGTAGACTGCTGCCGCGGTACCCGCAAGAGTACATCCACGGCGACATTCGCATCCAGTTTATGTACCAGGAGGACCAATGCGCGCCGCTCTCCGCTGCCGACTTTGACCTGCTCAAGGTGGTGGGCAAGGGCAGCTTCGGCAAGGTGCTGCAAGTGCGCAAAAAGGACACGGGCCGTATCTACGCGATGAAAATTCTCAATAAGAAGGATATCATTGCGCGGCAAGAGGTCGCGCACACGCTCTCGGAACGCAACGTGCTCGTGCAGGCCAACTCGCCGTTCCTCGTCGGGTTGAAGTTTTCGTTCCAGACGGCCGACAAGTTGTACCTCGTGCTCGATTATATGAATGGCGGGGAGCTGTTCTACCACTTGCAGAACGAGCAGGTGTTCTCGGAACACCGCGCCAAGTTTTATACGGCCGAGCTGGTTCTGGCGCTCGAACATTTGCACCGGCATGGGATCGTGTACCGGTACGGTCGGGTGGAGACAGTTGCTGATTCGCTTTTTCGACGTGATTGCTCACTTTGCGTTTTGGTTCCGCATTGTAGCGATCTGAAGCCCGAAAACGTGCTTCTGTACGCTTTCCTGCCTCCACCGACACCGATATGGCCTTGAACAGGCGCTGATCTCCACCGACGCACGCAATTTAGCGACTCGACGGGCCACGTGGCGCTGACCGATTTCGGCCTGTGCAAGGAGAATCTCTACGACGCCACGACCAACACGTTCTGCGGGACCGCCGAGTACCTGGCACCCGAGGTCCTGCAAGGCACGGGCTACGGGCGCGCTGTCGACTGGTGGTCGCTTGGCATTCTGCTGTACGTTCTTTGATTTGTTACTCGCGCGCGCATAGGATCCAACTGACTGCGACGGCCAATAGCTACGAAATGACGGCGGGGATTCCGCCATTCTACTCGGACAACACCAATCTCATGTACAACAAGATTTTGTTTGAGGAGATTCAGTTCCCGCCAGGGTTCAGCCCGGAAGCGCAGTCGCTGATTCGTGCGGTACGTTGCACTGGCATGGAGTAGCTTGCACCCACTTTCGCCAGTAAATCTGACACGGCGCTGATGCTAGCTCTTGGAGCGCGACCCGCGCGGCCGGCTCGGCAGCGGCGCCGATGACGCCGACGCGATCAAGGCGCATCCGTTCTTTGCCGACATTGACTGGCACCAGCTGCGTAAGAAGCAGATTCGGCCGCCATTCAAGCCGCACGTCGTACGTTTCCACCCATTCCCCACCCCTCGCGCTTTCATTGCCCCGCAACTGAGCCAATTCTCTTCGTTGTTCAGGAATCCGAGACCGACACGTCCAACTTTGACCCGGCCTTCACGTCGTCACTGCCGATTGACTCGCTGCCGTCCAACTCGACGCCCTTGTCGGAGACGATGCAGGACCATTTCAAGGGGTTCACGTATAACGGCGAGGCCGGCAGCACGCTGCAGTCGACGTCATCGTCATTTAACCCGGGGTACGGGTCGCTCATGGAGGAGTAGTGTCGTCTTCGTTCGGTTTTTGGAGGAGAGAGAGAGAGAGAGGAGGATGGGGGGGGGGGGGGGGGGAAAGGGCCCCCATTTTTTTTTTCTTCTCCGAGACCTTTTTCCTGCCGCCCCGAACCAAGTTCTCTAAAAATCCGTTAGAACAGAACAGGGCATTTGGGGGTCCTTGGTGTGAAGTTGTCGCGCCGATTGGTCAATTTGTAGATAAAATTGACAGAGAAAAAAAAGTCAATTATCTTTTGCTGCTCATGGGGAGACAAAAGCGGTCGGAGCAAGATTTTGTTTTCGT
>GG745353.1:183299-196051 GCA_000151295.1 Allomyces macrogynus ATCC 38327 | reverse complement strand
CGGCCGCGCAATCACATCCGCGTTGTGGGTCCAGCCGCCGCCTGGCCGGGGCGCAACCCCGCCGGCCGGTCCGCGCACCTGGATGATCCGCGACAGCTGGTTGGGTCGTGCGCGCCGATGGCTCCAGTTTCGCGCGCGAGGACCCGCCCCCGCCCTGCCGTCGCCCGCAAGTCGGGAACCCGCCCGACGCGCGACAAGCGGGACCCAGCACCGTGGCGCGCCAAATGGACCCGCGACGCGAACGCGAACGCAAGCGACTTGCACGCCCGCCCGCTCGCTCGCGCCAGTCCGCAGCGCGCGTATAAGTACCGAGCGCTCCCCCGCGCCGGTCGCCGACTCGCCAGGACACGCACTCCCGCACCTGTTCTGAATCCCGCACCCGCGCCGTACCCGCTCGTACCCCGCGACCGCGACCCCGCTCCCCACTCTCTCCACGTCTCTCCATGTTCGGCAGCATGTTCGGCTCGACGACCACGACCACGACGCGCGGCAAGGTGTTTGTGACCGAGGGCGACGCGTGGGTCGGGTTCTACGCGGCCTACTCGCTCATCAAGCAGGGCCAGTTCACCAAGGTGCTCGTCGGCGTGCGCAAGGACCGCCGCCGCGACTCGGACCTGATCCAGCAGCTCGAGTCGATGGGCGCCGAGATCATCGAGTACGACCCGACGTCGGCGACGGGCAACTGGACGCAGCACCTGGCCGGCGTGCAGAGCATGGTGCTCGTGCCCGTGCACGACGTGCACAAGATGGCCGAGTACTCGATCAACGTGCTCAAGGCCGCCGACCGCGAGCAGGCGTGCAAGCATCTCGTGCTCTGGTCGTGCCTCGGCGCCGGGCTGGTCCAGGGCGCCGGCGGCCAGGGCAAGGACGAGGCCATTTTCCGCCAGTTCTACGAGATTGAGCAGGCCGTGCGCGCGTGCCAGCAGCTCGACCAGTGGGTGACGCTGCGCCTCGGGTTCTTGATGCAGCAGTTCTTTGCGCTCTCGTCGGTCATGCAGAACCGCGGCCTGTTCCCGCTGACCTCCAAGACGGGCAAGCTCGCGCCCGTCAACCTCAAGGACATTGGCCACGCGACGGCGATGCTGCTCGCCGACCCCAACAACATCAAGAAGGACCACGGCCAGACGCTGATCTTGACGGGCACGCGCGCCGTTTCGGGCCCGCAGCTCGTCGAGATTGCCAACCAGACGCTCGACGCGCAGATCCAGTTCCAGGAGGTCTCGGTCGACCAGATGCGCGAGATTCTCGGCAAGAACGACAAGGTCGACGAGGCCGACCTGTGCATCTTCATGGGGTACCTGTGTCTGCTCAAGGCCAACAAGCTCGATATCGTCACCAAGGACCTGACCAACTTGATTGGCCGCGACCCCGCCGACATCAAGGCCTTCTTCAAGGAGAACCGCGACTCGTTCCGCCCGCACCGGTCGCACATGGACGCGCGCGTCATGCGCGAGGTCACGCGCTCGCAGTAAGCGGTTGTCGGCGCGGTCGTGTCGCCGTCGTCGCTTTCGTCGTCGTCGTCGTCGTCGTCGTCGTCGTCGTCGTCGTTGTTGTTGAGTGTCGGCCGGTTTGGCGCTCCGTCGCGCCAAGAGTCGTTTGTGATCGTGTGATTCCCTTGTCTCTCCCTCTTCTGATTCCCCGAAAAAAAAAAACCATGTCGCGTGCCGTGTCGGTTGATGTCTCTCGCTCCTCTTCTCCACCATTCTCCGCGACCCGCTGGGTGCAACGTCGTCTTTCTTCCCTTGTCATGAATCATGGGGTTGTTGGGCCAAGGTAAAATGTACAGCGGTGTTCTTCTCCTGTTTTCGCGTCGTTTGCGCCGCACGGTGGACGTTTCCTTGGTTCATCTCGTCAAGCTTCAGGTTCACAATCGGTTGCATCAACCGAGACTTATCCGCGGTTGAGATACTCTTGCAGTTTCGGCTTGACTCGTTTCACGCTTCTTTTGCAGCCGTAATGGATTGTTGGCGAAGCGAGCGCGCCAGCACAAGCAAACTTTCTTGGAGAGCAATGTGCGAAATACAGTCCGTGGAAGTTGTGCAGACTTTGTCGGTCGCGCACACGCATGAGCAGACACAGTCAAAACGATTGCATCTATGTCACTTTTAGCACGCATCAAAATGTCCTCCACATCTTAGGTGCCTGCTCGCCGTCTGGCTGCCGGGTCACGAATTTGGCGCACGATCACGAACCAGTGGATCAACAATGGATCATGCTGAACAACTTTCCGGAGGAAGCGCGCCCGGGGTGGAGAAAATCGCACAAGATAGATGTTAGTTTGTTTTCAGTCATAAGCCGTTACTTTCTTGTCCATGCGCTCATGTTTCCAAGGCCGAAACAGGGATGTTGATGTGATGACCAGGCTAGGGACTGAAGATGAGCAAAAGGTGTAACCGCGCCATCCTGACTTTGCAAATCAGATACAATACTTCCGAGCGGCGAGCGCTTAAAATTCGGCAAGAGCCCGCGTATGAGCACAGATCTCGCCATTGCGATCACGAAATCGGACATTTCCTTTGTCAGGTGCATCGTGTGAGATTGTGAACTTGGCATCATGAACGGCACCATGAACGGCCGATTCACATCAATCATGGACCCACGACGCTGTCAAACTTGCATCAAGTATGTATTATTGTTCCAAATTACCAGCTCCTCTTAATCGGCAAAGGAAAATGTGGCCAGAAGCTGTTGAACGAGGAAAAGACTTGATGTACTGACCGATACAATATCAACGTGAATTCACATCATCTCCATCAAAATAACACATTATCACAAGAAATTACAACCTCACCGCGACCGAATCGACGAGCGCATGCGTCGTATCAAGCGATATTACGCTTGCCCAACGTGGCCTGCATATCGAGTGAATAGCCCCCATGCTTCTTGGCACAATTCCCTCAAAGCTCGGCAACATCTCGAATGATCTCAAGCGACGTCTCACCATCCCACTCGTCGCTGCCAAACCACTAGTCCTTGATGTCCCAGAAGACGACCAAGTTCAGGTCAATTCATGGCCTCGTACTCGAGCCCAAACTGCAGCGCCAAAGTGCTGGTCCGGTCACTCATCGCTCAGCGCAGCAGGCTAAACGAGCAGAAGTGGAGTTTGAGCAGATCGAACCGCAAGAGATCAAACTCGTCGCGAACAATCTTGTGCACAAAAGCTAGCAACACCGAGACAGGGAGACGCTTGCCACGGCGGCGACGCATTTCCCTACCCGCCGAGGGCGCCACATCGAGGTCGTCAAGCAGCGAGCGCAGTGAAAGGCCCCCAAAATTGGCGTCATCAACGTCGAGCCGATGGGGCAAGATCGTGCCCGAGGTCAGCAAGTCCTCGAGAACGTGATGGATCTGCTCCATAAACTGCGACGAGCGCACGAGCTGCGTCGGTGACGTTTCGTGCTGGCCGGCTTGGCCGCTCACGGGTCCCACCTTCGTAGTCGGAGAGCTCTTCCGAGCTAATGGTGCTCACGCTATGATGCCCGGGCCTCCCTTCGGGTATCCCCCACACGCGCGCCCCCACGCGGACCCACATTTCATTTTATTATCTTCGCGTTTGTCGGTGTTCATTGGTCCGGCGCGCGTATTCGCGCGCCGCACGCAATACAGCATTGTTTCGAGTTGATACTGCCACGATATGCACGCGTTTGTGAATGAGTGGTCGTGAGTTGGACGACAAGTTGGAGGTGTCAATCCGGCCTAAGAACGCGCCCCGCTCAGCAGTGAGCGTGTCGCGGTTTGGGGTGCGCTTGAACAATGGCGATGGGCTCGTCGGCAGGGAACGACGACACAAACGTCCATTTTAGCAATAGCCGAAATGGCCGCTCACGACGCGTCAGTAGGGGACTTTAAATTACACGGTTGCGGAGAGCCGCGTTGCACGAGGGCGTGAAGAACCTGCAGCTTTTAGATGCGCATTCGCCCACGTGCAGGAACACGCACCCGACCCTGCAGCGACGAGGACAAACGCTTTAGTGCGGCCGCTGGCTTCCTGCAAACCGCACGGGATTGTTCGTGAAGACGAGCACAATATGAGGACGAACGCGAGATTATGGCCCAGATGCAGGGCCGGCACTTTCTCCACCCGACCGCGTCCGCGCCCGCGGCCGCACTCGATTTGAGTGGTGCAGCGCGGCACACAAGCGCCCGAGCGCGGCACACAAGCGCCCGAGCGCGGCACACAAGCGCCCGAGCGCGGCACACAAGCGCCCGAGCGCGGCACACAAGCGCCCGAGCGCGGCACCGGATCGCCAGAACGCGCGAGTGACCGCGTCGTTTGCGGGCAGGAACACATCAACTTCCGCGGACACGCCGCCGCAATTCAAACCGCGCGGCCACGGCGTTAGCGATTTGCAACGCGTGACAATAGGGGTGACTGTAGGTCACGCGGCCAAGCACTGGAGAGCGCAGCAAGCGCATGATCCAGGCAAAATGCAGTACCGGCATCTTCTCCTCCCGACACCGCCTTTTCCCGCGCTTGATACGACTGCTGCAGCACGACGCGTGGCATCAGGCCTCAGTGCGGCTCGGGCCCTGTCCCACATACCAGCGTCGCGGAAAACCAAACAGACCGCGCGCTAGCGTGTCCGACGTCCAAGCAGGACCGCACGCTGCGGTGCGCGGCCGGGGAGACGACCGACCAACCTGCTCAGCGAAGATGGCAGCGTGGCGACTCGCGTGGACAGTGGCCGCGACGGTAGCAAGCCACACAGGACCACACGTGTGGAGAGGCGCAAAGAGAGAAGAGGAGCGACATTCCAACTGAGAAGTTGTGTCGCAACCTTCTCCCCTTGTCCTTGTGAACGGTTTATTCGTCCTTTACAACGCGATGCGCGGCCAAATCCGCCATGTGCAACAGGCAACCGTCGACTTTTCGCGCGCATTGCTCTCATCGTTGCCACGGCGAGTCCCCCAAAGAAATTTGTCGAGTCTATTCCAACACGCGCGGTAGCGGTGGGCGATGGTACTGGTGTGGTTTTCCGCGAATGGAGACTCACGACGTCGCTTGCAACCAAGACCGAGCGTGTAATGCATGCTGAAGCGGAGGACGAACTCAGTGCGACCGGCCAACACGCACGGCCATGGCAATAACCGGTCGAACCTTGCGTCGGCGGTGTTGAAACCTCTCAAACTGCACACTTTCATTGCGGCCGGCCGAGTGGGAACGCGCGCCATGGTGCGCAGCCGTTGCAGCACCAATTGACCAGCGCATGCCTCTGACCACAGCACAAGCAACCCGTACAGAACGGGACGCGCGGACGAGCGCAGGTGCGAAATAACAATCGAAGCACAGATCCTTTACCTTCTCCACCCGACTGCGCCCACGTCCGGGCTCGATTTTCCTATTGCAGCGCCGCGCGTGGCGACATCTACCATCAACGTCACCTTCCTGCGCCCATCCTCCTTGAAGCGCTCCAGGGTAAAGAAAAGCCTCCAGCGACGCTAGCTCAAGGTCTTCTACTTGAGCGGTAGGCGTTTCGTTGGCGTGGTTGCTGTGAACAAGCGTAAGGACTTGCACGCTTGCGGGCATCGTTGCGTGAAAATGCAGGCGAACGCTGACGCCGGTGTGACCGTCTCGCACGTCTCCGCGAGACTGACGTGGAGACCCTTCCTTCCACGTGACAAGTACACAGACACCCAAGGCCGCCACTCAATTATCAGGGCAGAGCCCTGCACAAGCCTCGGTGTTTGATCAATCCTTTGTTGGGGACAACCAGCACTGTCATCGCTTCTCTCTGCTCCATCTCTACCATCTCTTGCACCTTCAAGCCGCCATGGACCCAACAGCAACAGCAGGACCTGTCGCAGCGCTCTCCGCGCCCAGTTTCTTCGCGCACGTCGACCATGCGCTGGCATCGCGGCGCGCACGCTCACTTGCGCGCACGTTGACGGACCCGACCTATACGACCGACCGCGACTTTGCTTCCAACGATTACCTCGGACTCGCGCACTCGCCAGCGCTTGCCTCGGCAATTCATGCTGCGACTGTTGCAGCGTCGAACCCGGACGGCACGACTCCGCAGCCGCACGGCGCAACCGGGTCACGGCTCCTGTCGGGCCATACGCCTCGTGCATCGGCGCTTGAAGCGCGGCTCGCGCGATTGCACGGCTCTGAAGCAGGGTTATTGTTCAATTCCGGATACGCGGCCAACCTGGCCGTGCTCGCGACGCTTCCACAACCAGGAGACTTGATCGTGCTCGACGAATTTGTGCACGCGAGTGTCTGGGACGGCGTACGGTTGGGTGTAGGCCGGAAACCGACGCGTGCGCCGCGGCACATCACGGTCCCGCATGCTGATGTGGGTGCGGTCCGCACTGTCATTGTCGCTGAGCGGGAGCGGGAAACGGTGGATGCTGTTGCGAGGCCGTGTTCAATTTTCATTGCGGTCGAGGCCGTGTACTCAATGGACGGAACGGTTGCGCCGTTGCGTGAACTGGTGGACATGATTGAGGAGCTCGGGGACGTCAATGTGCATTTGATTGTGGATGAGGTTCGTTTGCATGCAACAGGATTTGGTAACTATTGCACGTGCAATTGATTTTTTGTCTCCGTCACCAAGGCACATTCGTCGGGCGCCATGGGGCTCAACGGCACGGGTCTCGTGTGCGCACTTGGCCTCGAAGACAAGATCCCGTTCCGGCTACATACGTTTGGCAAGGGCATCGGGTGCCATGGAGGTGAGTACCGCACCCCCATCGTTGCCGTGGGGGAAAGGCATGCAAGCTGACTCGTTCCCTGTTCCACCTAGCCGTGTTCCTCTGCTCAGCAGCCGTGCGTGACTCTCTGATCAACTATGCGCGCCCACTCGTTTACTCGACCATGATGCCGACCAGCGCGCTGATTGCCATCGAGTGCGCCTACACGTTCCTCGAAGGGCACGCCGAGCAGGTGCGGCACCTTGTCCACCGGCGTCGGCGGCGGTTGCAATCTTTGGACAGTGAGCTCATCTTGACAGTCCGTTTTGTAGTTGCAACGCGACCTCCAAGTGCGCATCGCCACATTCCGCTCCGCCTGCTCTCGGTACCCGTCACTCGATCTCGTCCCGTCCACCACGCACATTCAAGGAATCCGTGTTGCGGGCGGCAACGCGGCCGTGGTCCGGATCGCGCGCGATCTGCGCGAGCAAGGGTGGTACACGCTCCCAATCCGCGCACCGACCGTACCCAAGGGTGCCGAGCGTATTCGCCTGTGTTTGCACACGTTCAACTCGAACACAGCGATCCTGGCGCTTGTCGATGCCATGGCGCGGGCAGTTGGCGCAGATCAGATTGCAGCTGGTGATAGTTTCGAGATGGCCGCGAAATTATGAGGGATCTGAGCCGACTAAATAAATGGTTGATCGTATTTACAACGATGCACCGGGTAGGACCTGGGATGGGATCAGGATGCAATATCCGCCTGTACTGTCGACATCCGGCTTGCTTTTGACTTCAAACCAAGAGAGGGGAAGGCGTGAGTGCCATTTCAATCGAACGCGCAAGCTGATCACATATATAACTGGGCGACGCAGAGTTCCCTCCATTGCTTAGTCTGTCTGCAGATCCAAACCAATAGGTACGATGTGGTGGCGTGGTGTGGTGGACGCTATGACCTGGGTTTCCATCGTTCCATCAACCAGGTAAACCCGTGTGCAAGTGGCCAAAGTGAGAACAGCTGGATGGCTTTGATCACATCGCCATACACTCGTCCACACAACCACCACCAGGGCCCCGTCATGTTCCGCGACCGTGCTGATGGCTGGCGCCGTATCCCGCTCGACTCGACGCCAACGACGCTAACTTTGCAGGTCTGTCGCTGCGCGATGTGATTGAGAACCTCGAACTGGACCCAACGGCGGTCGCGGACCTGCGGCGCAGCGGTAATCCTTTCCCGACGACGGTGCTTCTCGATTTTATCGAGGAAGTCGCTGACGCGGAGGGCGAGCTGCTGCGGTTTGATATGATCCAGATGCACGTGAACGCGCTCGAACTCCAGCGCGAGGTGATCCTCGCATGCTGCAAAAAGGTTGCTGTTGCAATTTAGAAGCGCGTTCTGTGACTGGTATTTGGTGGACGTGTCGTATGTGGCCTGGTGGGTCATTGAAGGCTGGTGGTACGCCAACAGGCGGCGGCGGCAGCGGCATGGCCAGTCGCGCACGTCGTTGACAGCCATTCGAGGCGCGGCGGAAACGATTGCCAAGTGGGAGTATGGTACCGTGTGTCTCGCGCTGCACGAGGACGATTTCGAGTGACCAAGGTCACTGGTTTGGATCGCTTGTTCATGTTTCATGTTGATTGCCGGCCATTTGAGTTGATTTTGTCGCGCCGACACGAATGATGTGAGTCTGTGCCATGAATGCTGTTTTCTTCGATGTGGTCATCCTTGTCCATGGTTCGTCCACGTTTGATGGCTCAGCTCAAGCGGCCGCGCCAGCACGAAAATTATTGGCGCTGCGTTCCAGCCAGACTTATGAGCATGTTTCGTGGCCATGGTGTCGCAGCAGCAGCGCAAAAGAAAGGGCGTTGGCACAAGGACGAGGATGAATGCATGCTTGTGGCCATCGCAAAGCACAAACAGATGAAGAGAGCGGAAGCATTTCACGAGTCGCCCCTCAAGTATCATGAATGGACGGTGGCATCGGCGCCGAAACAATCGATGAATTTGATGCACAGCAACGTCCTTGGTCGAGGCGGACCTACGTCTCGGCACAGGATGGACCGACAACTACCACCGCCCCTCAACCCAGGATTCGAGCGTGCGTGCTGGTCACTCTGATGAGCCGCAAAAACTGGAGACCGCACCTCGGGCATGCAAACTCGCCAAGCTCATTCATATTCGTGCCTATACCACTTGATCCGGATGTGGTCTGCGCGCGCGAGCTTCGTGGACGACGGCTGATTGAACCATGTCGGCGCACGATACCAAGGTCTACGCTGACACTTTGCCTGAATTGCAAAGGAGAGGGGCAGAAAAATATGACGACGTGAATGTGCAAACTTCCACGCGCAAAGGTCACCGTTCAAGACCGATTCTCGCGAATTGCCTGCACCAAGACAGGTATGGCGCCGACGCGGTGGAAGCCAATCCTTGAAGCACGGTGCAATGCCAACAAGAAAGGCAATGCCAACAAAAGTGGCAAGGCAACAGGCCTGAAGCTGACAGCGCTTCGCAAGTGAACAATGGATAACTGGAGAAGACACCGCTGTACATTTTACCTTGGCCCAACAACCCCATGATTCATGACAAGGGAAGAAAGACGACGTTGCACCCAGCGGGTCGCGGAGAATGGTGGAGAAGAGGAGCGAGAGACATCAACCGACACGGCACGCGACATGGTTTTTTTTTTTCGGGGAATCAGAAGAGGGAGAGACAAGGGAATCACACGATCACAAACGACTCTTGGCGCGACGGAGCGCCAAACCGGCCGACACTCAACAACAACGACGACGACGACGACGACGACGACGACGACGACGACGAAAGCGACGACGGCGACACGACCGCGCCGACAACCGCTTACTGCGAGCGCGTGACCTCGCGCATGACGCGCGCGTCCATGTGCGACCGGTGCGGGCGGAACGAGTCGCGGTTCTCCTTGAAGAAGGCCTTGATGTCGGCGGGGTCGCGGCCAATCAAGTTGGTCAGGTCCTTGGTGACGATATCGAGCTTGTTGGCCTTGAGCAGACACAGGTACCCCATGAAGATGCACAGGTCGGCCTCGTCGACCTTGTCGTTCTTGCCGAGAATCTCGCGCATCTGGTCGACCGAGACCTCCTGGAACTGGATCTGCGCGTCGAGCGTCTGGTTGGCAATCTCGACGAGCTGCGGGCCCGAAACGGCGCGCGTGCCCGTCAAGATCAGCGTCTGGCCGTGGTCCTTCTTGATGTTGTTGGGGTCGGCGAGCAGCATCGCCGTCGCGTGGCCAATGTCCTTGAGGTTGACGGGCGCGAGCTTGCCCGTCTTGGAGGTCAGCGGGAACAGGCCGCGGTTCTGCATGACCGACGAGAGCGCAAAGAACTGCTGCATCAAGAACCCGAGGCGCAGCGTCACCCACTGGTCGAGCTGCTGGCACGCGCGCACGGCCTGCTCAATCTCGTAGAACTGGCGGAAAATGGCCTCGTCCTTGCCCTGGCCGCCGGCGCCCTGGACCAGCCCGGCGCCGAGGCACGACCAGAGCACGAGATGCTTGCACGCCTGCTCGCGGTCGGCGGCCTTGAGCACGTTGATCGAGTACTCGGCCATCTTGTGCACGTCGTGCACGGGCACGAGCACCATGCTCTGCACGCCGGCCAGGTGCTGCGTCCAGTTGCCCGTCGCCGACGTCGGGTCGTACTCGATGATCTCGGCGCCCATCGACTCGAGCTGCTGGATCAGGTCCGAGTCGCGGCGGCGGTCCTTGCGCACGCCGACGAGCACCTTGGTGAACTGGCCCTGCTTGATGAGCGAGTAGGCCGCGTAGAACCCGACCCACGCGTCGCCCTCGGTCACAAACACCTTGCCGCGCGTCGTGGTCGTGGTCGTCGAGCCGAACATGCTGCCGAACATGGAGAGACGTGGAGAGAGTGGGGAGCGGGGTCGCGGTCGCGGGGTACGAGCGGGTACGGCGCGGGTGCGGGATTCAGAACAGGTGCGGGAGTGCGTGTCCTGGCGAGTCGGCGACCGGCGCGGGGGAGCGCTCGGTACTTATACGCGCGCTGCGGACTGGCGCGAGTGAGCGGGCGCAAGTCGGTCGCGTGCGACGCGAGGGAGTCGGCAGTGCGCGAGCGAAATCGACACCGACGCAGAGCGACGCGCCGTCGTGGATCTTGGGGCCGCGCAGGGCGGTGAATCGGCGCGCGCCCGACCAGAACTGGAGTCAACGGCGTCGGCACCCCGCGCGCGGGCAAGGCTGCCGAGTCGGTCGGCCGGATGCCAGGGGACCCGGCCCGGCGTTTGCGGCCCCGGATGGATCCAAGGGTGGTCATGGGTTCGTGCGCGGCTGCATGTCTCATGACGTGCGCGAGCAGTCGGCGCTGGGGCCGATGCGTTCTGGAATAGTGGAGCGAATGCGGGCAGCCGGCCGTGGTGGCGAGGGGAACCGTGCACCAAGGCGAGCGATGGCTCCACTTTGCCGAGGTCGCGGATCCGGGTAGCCGGTGGGCCCGGGTCTTGGCAGCGAGAAGGGAAGCGTGGCGGAAGGAGAGGAACCTGCGCCGCGTTGCGGTGCTGGCCGAATCTGGCGACGAGAGCGTCACGGTCGTGTGCCACAGCCATGTCTCGGCCGGTCGCGCAACCACTGCTGCCACGACGACGGCGGCAACGAGGCCGCTGACCCGACGACGACGCGGCCTCTGCCGGCATCCACCGAACAACAAGTCAGACAGGATGGGTTTCGGCATTTGTCCGTTCACATCGCAATAGGCATTTCTACAATTGATACAACGAGCAGCGAGCGGCGGTAGCAGCAGCAACAAAAACGAGCGGAACGTGAACTCCAATGATTTCCCATTTGACTCGCTCGCGCGGGGGAGGATCCCGTGCAGATGACGGCGGTCTCACGCTTGCGGCCGTGAGCGCCGCCGCCATCGACGTGCGAGGCGAGAGAGAGCAGGAGGAGAGCATGTACAACGAAAAAACCGCGCGACTGCACAAACGACGCTCACGAGCTGAGCGCCGTCCGCAACGTGCCCGGCTCCGACGGCGCGCTCGCCCCACCATGCCGCTTACTCGGCTTGCGCACGACCCCACACCCGTCATATTTCGCTTTCCAGATCCACGAGTTCCCGGGCAACTCGATCCCTTGGTTCGACGCGAGTCGGAAAAACCGCGCGGCCGCCTGCTTGTCACGCTTGACGCCGTCCCCGTTCAAATAGCAGGTCGCCACATCCACCTGCGCGTCCGGGTCCCCGAGGTTGGCCGCAATCTGCAAGTAGAACGCGCCCGTCCGGCGACACCGTTTCACGCCCCACCCGTTCCGGAACGATTGACCGAGCTCGTAAATCGCCAGCGTCAGTTCGCGTGCAGCGACCCCCGGACCGCCGGTCCCGTTGGATTTGGCCGCCTGCGCCTGCCGCATGGCCAAGTCGGCTGCGCGCGACAGGTAGACAAAGGACGCGGGCGCGTCGACGGCGACCCCCCACCCAGACCGCAACGCCATCCCGTACAGGTACATGCCCGTGGGCGACCCCAAGTCGGCCGCGCGCTTGAACAGGTCCGTCGATGCCGCCAGGTCGAGCTGTTCGTGCAGTACGATCCCGCGCTGAATGCACTCGTCGGCTTCCATGGCGGCCATTTCCTCGGGGGTCAGGTTGCGGCTGACCGAGGTGTTAGATGCGGCCGATGCGTTCCCGGTAGACGCGTCGTCGTCGTTGGGCGCGGGCGAGCCCGTCATTGCGCCGCGCGGGAGCGAAATGTGGCGCACAATCGAGTTAAAGTCGGACGGCGGCTGCCGCGGGTTGACGAAGGGGTGCGCGAGCGGCGGCTCGTCGGGGTCCGCGTCGTCGTCGTGGCCGTGCGTATCATGCTGCTGGTCGTAGTACGGCTGCTGTTGGTCGGGGTACTCGAACGGGTGCACGCCGCCGGGTAAAGCGTGCGCCGCGTAGCTGCCGGCGGGGATGCGTGACGGGTCGACTTGAGGGACAGCGGGACTGGCCGAGGCGCCGCGCGGTGGAGCGCCTTGGTAGCTCTGCGAGGACCGCATCGAGGAGGTGCGCTTGGGCGCGTTGTGCGAGGTCAGCGGCTGCGACGGGTGACCGAGCGGGTAGCCGTTGTTTTGCGCCATGCCGTGCGAGCGCGA
>GG745353.1:140158-158075 GCA_000151295.1 Allomyces macrogynus ATCC 38327 | reverse complement strand
ATTCCGAACCAGAATATTCGTGCCGACCGTCGTTTGCTACCGCATCCATCGCGTGACCAACTTTGCCGAAGTCGTCTTGAGCCGCCCGGCAAAGTCCGCGACCTGGGCTATGACGGCCCGCTCAAGAGGAAATCTACCACTTGCAGCCGCCCAGGACCTTTGGTCGCAACCTGCTCCAGCATATCCAGACTCGGCAACAGTTCCTGGACGACGCCAGGTATCGCTTCCGAATCCAGCCAAGCCGGCCTGGGTCGAGTCCATGTCGTGGGATGACTTTAAGCACTTCTCACCGGCTCGGTACGGTTCCATCACGGAGGACCCGCGCATTGGTACCAAGCCCATCATGGGCGAGGAGCAACGCATTCGTATGGCTTGTCGCAATATTCGACGATATGTAGGACATTATCGAGCAGCACCCGGATGGGTCGGAGCTCGTTTTTACGGCGCGCAGTATTGGAGACCCGCATTTGGAACTGTGGCATGAAGGGTACCTCAGCTCGGCCGTGCACGACATTGCTTGCAAGTGCCTGCTCGATTTGCGCTGGAGTGGGCCAATGGATGGGTTTGATTCGCCGCGGAAATCAAGCGCGCCCACCCTTCTCACGGATCGCACTGAGGACGCGTATACGTTCATGCTCAACGACCCTGGAGACCGCATCGCTCATGTATCGAATGATCTGTTCTCTGAGATAGGTGCGAGCGCGGCTGTCACCAGCTCCGATACGGGCGGCGAAGGGACGTGGGTGGACATTTTGGATTCGGATGATGAGAACGACGTCACTGAAGAATATGCGGTCAGTCGATCATTGAGCCAGTGTCACTTGTGAGGGGACCTGACTCCGTCCGTTGGTGGACTTTGCGATTCTTTTTGGCCAATAATGCTGGTGTTCGATTGCTTTGCTGTGGAATCGTTGGGAATGATTGGAGAGAGACATCGCCTGCCGGTGGATGGCAGTTTACGTTTCTGGTCTTTTATCTCGACAGGAACCGTGTCATGCTGCACTTGGCAGCATGGGGAGCGTGCAGACATTTGGCCCACCGAATTCCGGGTGGAGAAGGAAGTGAGAAGATGCAAGACATTGTTTCTGTTGAAAAGGAACGAGCAGATTTGAGTTGCAAGCTGTTGGTTGACAGAAGTTGATCAAGGCAATGATTTTCCGCGACTGCACGTCAGGACTCGTTGGGCCCACTTCCACCCGAGACCCACTTCAATCTGCCGAGGTGCTTAAGGCCCTGCTGGCTGTCAAAAAATAGACGAACCCGCCAATCCCAATCCAGACCGCACAGGCCACCTGTAACGCTCCCTATCCCGCAAGTCTGCAGCATCATGAACACGAACGCTCGCCTATCCATTTTCAACCCCAAAGAGCCCCTGTTCCATCTGGACACACCTGCAAGCGACCTCGTCACTGGCGTCTTTCCAATCGACATTTTGCGCGCGATCACCAACCCCGACCGCCGGGCCAAGTTTGCTGGCCAACAAACCAGTATTCATTACCGCATCCACAAGTGGACCAGCTTTGCCGAGGTCAAGTTCTGCCCGCCGCCCGGCGACTTTGAATTGGTGATGACGGCCTGTTCATGGACGAGGACTTTGCCGCACGGGTACCGCACGACTCGACTGGTGCATGCGCACTTGTGCTCCTTGCGTTCAACATCCGTTAAAATGGTGAATCAACGCTCCGTTACCGGCAAGCAATATAATCCGTTCCTTTGTAACGCTCACGAACAGGACCTACATTCGCCGCCGCTTGGCGCGTTGTCGGTCCTCGGCGTCAATCACCCGCTCCTCCTCGTCCGACTCGACGACCTTTTCGGCGAGCACGGCCTTGGGCTGCGTCGCGCTGTAGGCTGGCGCGACCCAATACGGGTTCTTGGCTGCGACGTCGGCGTACTTCAGAATAGCCTCGCGCGGGTCCTCGGCGCGCAAGTCGACCACGTTCTTGGCATCGAACAGCGACCCGCCACCCATGGTCGGCGCGCGCTTTTGGCGTTCTGGAATTGAAGAAAGAGAACGAGAACAGAAGGTTAGTTTGGTGGTTCGGAGAAAATACACGAGCGTAAAAAACAACACAAAAAACAACACAAAAAACAAAAAAAACCAAACCAAACCAAACCAAAACAAAACAAAACAAAAAATATATAAAAACGTACCCGGCATTGGCTTGGCCGTACCCTCGCGCTGCCGCTTCCCGACCGACTTCCAATCGACCGCGACCTCGCTCGCCTTTTCCATGACCAAATCCGCGACATCGTCCTCGACCGTACGCACGCGCGGCGCGCGGCTCACACACAGCGTGACGCCACGCTGCGAGTATCCCGGGCGGTACATGACGGCCGTCGCGCCGCGCGCCGTGCCGACCAAAATCTGATGCAGTTTCGGGTGCCACGCGACGCGGACGGCGCCGCCGCCGCCCACCTTAACGGCCGTGACCTGGTCGAATGACGCGCGGTCGAGCACACGCAATTCGCCATGGGCGTCGTCGGTGGCTGCCGGCTGCTTGCGCGAGGGCGGGACGGCCCACCCGGCGAGAATGCGCTGGTCGTCAGGCGAGAAGACGGCGTTTTGTGTTGGGTAGACGGTCGCGATCGAGTGCGTGTGGAGCGGGTGCTTGAAGTTGCGCAGGTCCCAGAGCTTGACGGTCTCGTCCATGGAGCGCGACAGGAGCGTGTGCTGGTCCCATGCGAAGGCAAGCGAGGTGATGGGGTTGCCGGACGCATGCGCCGTGTGGTGCTGGAAGGCCGCAGTCGAGTAGGGGCCTTGCGCTTTCCAGATGCGGATGCTGTAAGAGACGGCCGACGGTGAGTGAGCGAAGCGGGAATATGCACTGACAGAGTCGGAATCGGCCAACGTACCTCCCATCTTCGGCACCGCCGGCAAGATAGTTGCCGTCGCGCGAATAGGTGAGCGTCGACACGGGCGACTTGGCCGCGATCCCGCGCGCACCAGTCCCGTGCTTGAAAACAATCACATGCGCTTGCTTGCGTGGGCGCTCGACGTCCCAGATTCTGTTGTCGAAATGGCCAGAGTGAGCTGGAGTAGGGTGGAGAAGCACGGAGAACGTCAGGATACGCACCGAATAGTTGAATCGAAGGAGCTTGTCGCAAACGTCTGCTTGTGACCAGGCCGCCACCGCACGGCCGTGACGGTGCCCGTGTGGCCATCGGTGTTACGCAAGTCGCGCAAATACATGTCGCCCTTCGCGTACTCATGGCTAAAAACCGCCGGGGTAAAGAATGAGTCTTCGCTTCCCTCGGGCAATGATCACCGAATCCCTGTACCGCATCGCTCCATCCCGATCATACAACCGCACCTGCGGCGCGTGCGGCGCCAGCAAGAACGAGTCTCCCGTCGTGGACCACTGCACGTCGAGGATCTGGTGGCCGGGCATGGGCTCGAGCGACTTGAACGCGCGCAGGTTCGCGTCCATGGCGGCAAAGTCATACATGCGAATCGTGTAGTCGAGCGAACCAGTAATGCAGCGCGCTCCCGATGGGTCCACGTCGAGCGCCGTGACGGCGCGAGAGTGGCCCTGCATGTGCACCTCGTTCGTGAGCGGGAGCGGGTTGTCGTCAGTCTCGTCGCCGTCGAGGTCGTCGTCGTCATCCGAGCCGGTAGCGGCAGCGTCAGCTGGTGGTGGTGGGCCAATGAAATCGTCGTCGTCGTCGTCTTCTTGGTCCTTTTCATCGGGTGCTTGCCGTGCAGGGGCTGCGCTTGAGCTCGGAGTGGACGGTGTTGGCTCATCATCACGAGCACCTCGCCTTTGCGGCGCTTCGCTTTCTGCCTCGTCGTCGCTCTCGCCGTTCGTGGCTGCCCTTGTCGCCTTGCTCGTGTTGGTCTGGCTGCGAATTGCCCCTGTACTCTTGCCGAACCCCGAGGTCATCATGGCCTTGAGCGCATCCCACTCGGACTGGGCCGACGCAGCAGCGCTCGAGGATTTTTTGCTGGAAGTTGCGCGGCGGTCCATGGTTGCGAAATACTGGAAACGTCGTCGTCGACGGCGCCGACCGGGCGGCCAGATCGGGCCAGATAGCCGTCGCCAGAGGAATGAGCCAAACGCACGTGTCCAGCCAGTGAGTCAGCGCTGCGCTCCTCTCGCTGGCTCTGCCTTCACGTCTTCATCAAGTCGCACCGACCGCCGGCCAGAGCAACAGCTGCAGCACCTCGCACTCCACGTCTCGACTTCCAGCACGCGCACGACCGCGCCCCGCCCAGCTTGCACGATGCGCATGAAATTCAAGGTCATCTCGCCCAAGACGCTCGCCAAGCTCGTGGCCCCGCTCGACAAGCTCGGCGCGCGGCACTGCACGCTACGCTTCTCGCGACACCGCTTCTACCTGGTCGTCAAGGACGCGGCCGACGCGACGCAGGTTTGGTCGCACGCGCCCGCCGACCTGCTCTTCGAGGAAATGTTGCTGGAATCGTCGCACCCAACCTCGGAAATCGCGCTGTCGGTGCCCACGGCATTACTGCACCGCGCCGTCAAGAGCATGGCGACGGCGCACGCGGTGACGGTGAAACTCGCGCGCAATCCGACACCCGTCTTGGCCATGACCATGGTCGCAGAGTCCAAGGCGGGCGCGCGGCCCGTGGTCGTGCACCACGATGTGCCGATCCGTGTTCTGAAGCGGAGTGCGATTGATGAGTTGCGCGAGCCGCGCATGCCGTGGTCGGACGTGTATGTGGCCCTGCCTCCGCTCGCGACGCTGCGCGCCATGATTGACCGGATCAAGGCCATGGGTGCGACGCACTTGACCCTGGCCAGCCGACATGGGCTTGGGGAGTTGCGGATCCGCGCTGAGACGCCGAATGTGCAGTTTGAAACGGTGATAGGAAGACTCGAGCACGCGCGCGTGGTTGATGGTGCGTGTGTCTCATTTCTGTGCCGCTCTCATGTTGTACCCGCGCGAGCTGACTGGCCGGACGCGGTTGGATCCACCATACAGAACGAGGACAAGATGCCGGGCCCGCCCCCCTCGCAACCGCGCTTCGCGCCGACCAGCTCGCCGAAGTGACCGTGGCCACGGCCGACTTTAGCCGCGTCATGCAATGCCACGTTGCGCACCCGACGCAGGTCGTCCTTGCAATCCACCATCAGGTATGTGCCGTCGTCTATGCGCACCTCGACGCGCCCGATTCCCCACCCGACGATGTCGGCAGGGGAGGACACGCCGCACCGAATCAGTCCGAGTCGGTGCTCACCTACTATGTGCCCGCGCGCATCTTGTGATAAATAAGAAAGAAACCATCGTGTTGCTACAGTTCCATGTCATCATCGTCGTCCACGACCGCAACATTGTTGGTCGGTGTGGTGTGGAATTGCGTCTCGTGTGCGGCCGCGACGAGGGCTTCGGACATGAGTGTGTGGATTTCGGCACAGGCGTCGATGCAAAAGTCCATGGCCTAGAGACACGGCGCGACGGTCAGCTGATGAGGGCGCGAGGGAGAGGGCGAAGACCGTTCAAGTGTACCTCCTCGGCTGTTGTTGCGCCCACCGATCCGGTCTGGATCACTTGCGACACTTGGTTCAGACTCGACATGTAGGCGAGCAGCATCGACCCCTTGCGCAACTTCTCCTCGGTCGCCGTCAAGTCCATGACGACCATATCGTCGACGAACCCCTATTCCGCAGATTACTGTCAGCACTCCCGCTCCTCGACCATCGACGTGCGCAATAAGGAGACCGTACCGCCGTACACGCTGCGACCAAATCAAACATCTCGATCCCCGCATCCGCGAGCGCCAAACTCGCGGCACTCACGCCTGCGGCCACTGCTGCCAGCGTACCATCGTCTTCGAGCACTGTCACAAACACGTCCACGGCGGCCTTGGAAAACGACTCAAAGACAATTGCCGGCGCGAGCGCGTCCTCGAGCACCTGCGAGTACTCCTTTTCCACCACGTCCTTGACAAAACCGCGCCGCTTGGCCTGTGCAAACGGGGCCAATCGGAACTCGACGGTGACGCGGCCGCGGTCGGTGTCGGTCAGCTTGCGGTCGGGGCGGGGGCCGTATCTGCGATGTTGGCGAGTCGAGGTCAGAGGACACGTGTGGTGCGGTGGAGAAGGTGTACGGTGGCGAGCACGAGCGCGTACACGGCACAAATGACCTTGGTGTTGCCCTGCTCGACGAATGCGGATCCGTCGGCTGCGGGGACGGCACCCGTCTTGATGACTGGAATTATTGGCATCAAGTCCTGATCAGCTATCCATTTCGATTGATTGTGTTGATGGTTTCTCCTTGAAACTTACAAAATGGCCTAACGGTCTCGACGTTCCGGCCATCTTGCCGCTTTGCGTCATGGTTCAAGAGCAGTGCTTCTTCGGCGCTGGCTTCGCCTTCAAGGGGCAGCGGGATCACCGATACTTCGGGCCCGTTGATGCGCTTGCGGTCGATATTTGCTGATGCCATGATCGTTGCGTCGTGTTGCTGCAAGTTGTTGGACGCTTGTTTCTGATCCCAATCGTGATTCGGTGCGCTGCACGTGGTGCGGTGATCGTGTTGTCGGCATCAGGCGACGGCGCGTGCAACGTTGTCGCAGTCTTTGTCGTGGTGAGGCAAAGTGGGCCGGGCAACCGGGCATCTGAGCGCATGTGACCAGGTCGCGCCTCGCCGCTGCCTTGGCTGCAAACCACTGATCCTGATCACACACCAGCACCACGAGCACGACGCCAAGACGACAGCACGGCGAGCCTCAGCACCAACATCCGCAAATTGGACCGAACCCACATTTAGCCCCGTCTGAACTTGAACCGTCACTTCAATCAACGCTACGAAAATGGCCGACGGCGTTCAACTTCAGCTCGAGGCCATGGTGGCCGAGCTTCGGGACGCGCAGCGCAAGAAGCTGTTCACTGAGGTAAGGCGAACCTCTACTCGACGATGTTGGTCCGACTCGGATGCTGATCCACGCGGTCACTCGGATGCTGATCCACGCGGTCACTCCACCAGGTCGAGGTCAAGTCGATCGTCAAGCAGCGCACCAACTTCGAGTACGCGCTGCGCCGCCGCGGCGCCAACAAGGCTGATTTCATCAAGTACATTGACTACGAGTGGAACCTCGAAAAGATCCGCCGCAAGCGCGTGAGCCGAATGGGTTTGTTTCCCTTCCGCTCTGGTCGGCCCACCAATCGCGCCATACGACGCTCACCGCCCCCCTTTTGCCCCCGTAGGTCTGCGGTACAAGTCCTCAATCATCGACTACGCCGGCCCGAAACGTCTCCACCACCTCTACAACCGCGCCGTCGCCAAGTTCCCCGGCGACGTGGCGCTGTGGCTGCGGTACATTGACATGGCCAAGAAACTCAAGTCCTACCGTCGTCTCGGGTCCGTCTTTGCGCGCGCGATCCAGTTGCACCCGCGCAACTCGGCCTTGTGGATTCTCGCCGCCAAGTGGGAGTTTGAGCGCAATGCCAACACGGCGTCGGCGCGGAAACTGATGCAGCGCGCCGTGCATATTAACCGCGACGCCAAGGAGCTCTGGGCCGAGTGGTTCAAGATGGAGACGATGTACGTGGCCAAGATTCGCGTGCGCAAGGAGTTGGCGGAACAGTTGAAGGGCAAGGGGGGCGCGGCTGCCGACGAGGACGCGTCGGATGCGAGTTCCGATGCCGAGGACGATTCGGACGAGGAGGAGGATGACGCGATGCAGGTGCTTGGCGACGCACCCGCAAATGCTATAGACGTGGACGAGGACGACGACGGCAGCGATGCCGAGGACGCGCTGACACGTGTGGGCGGCGATGCGGACTCGGCACTCGACGCGAAACTGCGCAGCGGACGGCCGGAGTCGGCCGACGATTCCGATGACGACCCGGTCGTGGCCTACACGATCCCGCGACTCGTGTTTGACGAGGCCCTCGTCGCGGTGCCTGATGACGTGGACTTGTGCTGTGCGTGCATGCACGTGGCCGTCAACGCGCACGGCGCGCAGTCGCTCGTCAACCACCTGCTCGATCGCATTCGCGAATCGCTTGCACCAAGGAACGCGCACGCGGCCCTGCTCGTTACCGCATGGCGCGTGATTCCGGGCGTCGCGACCGTTGCGCCGTCCGACCCAACGTACCCGGCGCTCCTGCACGCCGCGATCCAGGCGTACGACGACGATTTCGCGACTTCCTCACCCGACCAGCACGCACAGCGCCGCGACGTCATGCTGCAGTTCCTCCTTGACCAGAACCGCGTCGCCGGCCGTGTCGACAAGGCCCTGCGCGCGTACATTGGCGCGCAGATCCAGCGGCACGCGCTCGCGTACCTGCGTGCCACGGACGCGTCCCTTCCGGCAACCACGGGATCGGCATCACCCGTCCCGACGGGCGACGCACCGCTGCTCGCATCCACGTACCAACTACTCCTGCAGTCGCTGCCCAAGTTCCCGCAACCCGTCTCCGGCGTGACCCCCAACTCGGTCGCGTCACTCGCGACCTCGGCGTTTCCGACCCACGTCCCGCTCATTCTCGCCCGGATCACGATCGATCCGGCATGGGCGCCAGCCGCGGTCACCGCGCGCGTTACCGCATGCGACGTCGTCGACTTGCTCCTGCACGTGCATTCCCTCGTCGCCAGCGGGAAATACCCGCCCGCGGACCACCTCCCCGTCGACGACGACATGTGCTTGACGCGCACGGCCGCACACACGCTCGCGCAATGGAAACGCGTCCAGGCCGCACCGTCGCCGGCCACCGACGCCGACCGTGTCCTTTCTCAACACGCCGCGTTCCTGACGAGCGCGCTCCGCGTTCTTCCCGTGACTGAGCGCGGTGCGTTCCGCGACAGCCTACTTCGCACCTATCCAGCCACGTCGCTCGAACTTCTTGCGGCGCTCGTGGATGCCGAGATTCCGGACACGACCCTCGCGCGGAGCCGGGAGCTGTACATGCTTGGCGCGCAGCGGTGGCCCGAGAGTGTCGCGTGGTGGTTGCGGTACTTGACGTTTGAAGTCAAGGTCGCCAAGGATCTCGTGCAGGCGACGCAGGTGTACATGCGCGCGGCGCGTGCGGTGGGTAGTGTGGGCGCGGATGAGTTGGCGGCCAAGTGGAATTTGATCAAGGGGTGAGCGGAGGAGAGGAGGTAGTTTTTGGTGTGTTGTTATTTGGGGGAATGGCAATCAAGTCTTGCGTGTCGTTCTGGCGTCTGTTGCTTGCTGGATGCTGTGGATGTACGTTGCGCCCAAGCGCAGCGTACGACATTCACGACCAACACAGGCACGAGAGAACGGGACGGCCATGGGGCGCGGAAATCGAGCTCGGGGTGGGTCCTGGAGGACAGTCGACAAAAGGGATAACACGCAGTTGCTCAGTGCCGCTGTCGGGTGGAGAATCTTCAGCCGAAGCGTAAGAATCGTCGCGCCACAGACCTGGCAAGATATTACCCGAACCTCGTCGGGCAAACCCGGCGCGCGCGCCATTGCGACATCGTCAACAGAACAGTTGGTTTGCGGTGTGGGCGGCGCGTCTCTCGGAAAGATGCGAGACGGCCGCCTGCCCATCACGCGGCTCGTTGCGTCTCCTTGCTCCGTTGCCGTGCGGGTCAAAACCACGCTTCCGCCCGCGGCCCAATGCTTCTCTTCAACACAATGCTTTATTCCACCGCGGATCAAAGACGGGCGAGCCGGCATTTTCTCCACGGCACGCCTGTAAAAAACACGCAGGGGATCGAAAAGGACACTGGTCCGTTGCCTGATCTGGTTGCTTGGCCCAAACGCTGCCTCGGCGGGGCCAGGCGCACATATCGGGCGACATTCTTGCCCAACGACGATTGTTGCTGGATTTATGACGGCGAGCCTGTGCCCGCCGATGAATTGAACCGTGTCAAAACGGTGTTGACATTGAGCGAGCACGCCGTCTTTGTCGGCACACATCTGTAGTGGCAAGAAGTACCGCCGTACTCCGAATAACAGCAGGGCAAGCATGATAATGACCACACATACAGCGCGACAGCTCCATGGAATCGCCATGGGCATATGTTCCTGCCCTTCGCTTGGAAATCCGCTTGCAAAGCAACGTTCCAGATCCGCGCCAGCTGGATGGTTATGGTTCGGCCGCCAACCGTCGTGCCGCAAAACTAACCGAGCGAGTTTGGGCAAGAAACAGGGCAGAGGTCCTGAACCAAAGCATCAGCGAGGGCAAGAGCAGAAACAGTAAAAAAATGGAGTTGTTTTCTTGCTTTTGCAGCCCACAAAATCGCAGGCAAGCTCGGGGGAAGCGGAGCGCAAACACGCGATGCGTTGCAGACTGCAGTTGTGTTGTGTTGGGTTGGATGCTGTGGTGTGTTGGGTGGACACTTTGGTCGTGAGGCCAACCGTGCCGTGCTGTGCTGTGCTCGAC
Organism: Allomyces macrogynus ATCC 38327; assembly: GCA_000151295.1. Taxonomy (NCBI): domain Eukaryota; kingdom Fungi; phylum Blastocladiomycota; class Blastocladiomycetes; order Blastocladiales; family Blastocladiaceae; genus Allomyces; species Allomyces macrogynus. The sequence goes on along the minus strand of GG745353.1, from coordinate 147,750 downwards.
TTCATCGCCGACCCCCGCTCTCGCTCTCGCTCTCCCTGCAGTCCTCCACCACCGAGGCCACAACCAATTCGTTCCCCTGCGGCGCAAGCGCCGCCATCACTTCCGCCTGGTCCGGCCCCACGCGCGCGCTCGCACGCTCTCTGATCAGCTCGCCCAAGCGCACACCACCACTTCCAACCACCACGATGCCCGCCACGCAGCGCGAGCGCCGCATCACCAAGAAGGGTTCGTCGTCTTATCATGCCCGCTTGATGGTCCCGCTGCCGGATGGGGCTCGCGGCGGCGCTATCGAGCTCCATCCGCGCGCGAAGCAGCTGCGCTGGGTCCTCTTTTCTTCCTGCAACGTTCCACTGACCGAGTACGATCGCACTTGGTAGCCGCCGAGACGGCGACGCCGTACGCGACCAAGGGCCGCAAGGCGACCAAGGCTGCCAAGGCCGCCGACGACGACGCTTCGCCGGCGCCGCGCCGGTCGGCGCGTACGACCAAGGCCGAAGAGGCGGTGCCTGCCGCTGCCGCTTCCAAGAAGAAGGCCGCGGCCACGACCAAGGCGACGACAGCCAAGAAGCCTGCGGCCAAGACTAAGGCCGCCGCGGAACCTGCTGCGAAGACGAAGACGACGGCGGCGGCCAAGCGGCTCAAGGCCCCGGCCAGGAAGGCGCCCGCGACCAAGGCCGCGACGACGCCCAAGGTGCCCAAGGCACCCAAGGCCGCCAAAGCGCCGAAAGCGCCCAAGGAGCCCAAGCCCGCCAAGGAGCCCAAGGCGCCCAAGGTCGTCAAGGTGATTGAGGGCCCACTTGCCGTCCCGGAGCGCAAGGAGCGTGCGGGTGAGGTGTACGCGTTTGGTAGTGGCGAGACAGGCCAGCTCGGTACGCTTTCCTCTCCCTGACCCCCGCAGTAGCGCAAGGAGCGTCAGATCTGACTCGTTTCGCTTTGATCGCACCAATAGGCATGGGTGAGGACGTCCAGGATGCGGCCAAGCCCAAGCCCGTGCCGGACCTCAAGGGCGTCCCCATTGTCGATGTCGCTGTGGGCGGCCTGCACAACCTCGCGCTGACGGCCGACGGCAAGGTATGCATGCATGCGTCTTGCTTTTCGTTTCATCTGGCATCGCACCGCATGCACGGTGAGTCCCCGTCTGGTGTTTCTCCTGACCGTGCGACTGACACCTTTCCTCACCCCTCACGATCCAGGTCTACTCGTGGGGCTGCGGCGACGAGGGCGCGCTCGGCCGTCCCGTGGCTGCGGGCGAGGAAAACGACATTGGCGAGATCCCCGACTCGCAGACCTACGACTTTGTCAAGCTTGCGGCCGGCGGGTCGATTTCACTCGGTCTCACATCCTCGGGCCAAGTCTACGCATGGGGCACGTTCCGCGGCGAGCAAGCTGGCAAGCTCGGGTTCCGCCCGGGCGTTGAGAAGGTGTTTGCGCCGCAACTGCTCGACTTTCCCGACTTCCAAAAGCACAAGTTTGTCGACATTGCCGCGGGCGACAACCACGCGCTGACGCTGACCTCGACGGGGCTCGTCTACGCGTGGGGTAACTCGGAGCAGGGCCAGACCGGGTTCCACCGGCACCGGCTCGAGTCGGGCTTGGTGCCCATGGCGCTCAAGACGATCAAGGCCACGGTCAAGGCGATCGCCTGTGGGTCGTATCACTCGCTGTGCATTGACGAGGACGGCGATGTCTGGACGTTTGGCGCCAACAACTTTGGCCAGTGTGCGCGACACGAGTCGGAGCAGGTCGCCAAGCCCGACATGATTCGGTTCCCGGACCCGGACACGATGCGCGCCGTGCAGATCGACGCGGGCGAACACCACTCGCTCGTGCTGCTCGAGGACGGCCGCGTGCTCGCGTTTGGCAGGACCGACGGCCACGAGCTCGGGCTCGGGTTCTTGCGGCTCAACCACCAGGGCGAGTTGACCAACGACGACGTGTTTGATACCTACAAGGACGCCGACGGCACCGTCACGCAGCACAAGCGCACCAAGTCGTCGATTGCCCGCCCGACCATGATTTCGAGCCTCGAGAACATTGCGCAGATTGCCGCCGGCACGCACCACAATATTGCTGTCGACAAGGCGGGCAAGGCCTACCACTGGGGCACGAACATCAACAGCCAGCTCGGTAACGGCTCCGACGACGATGTCGAGACGCCGCAGGCCTACGACTTTTCCAAGTCGGGTGCGCTGGTCGTCCAGGCTGGGTGCGGCGCGCAGCATTCGGTGCTGCTGATCGAGAAGCCCGGTGCCAAGAAGGCCGCTCCTGCTCCCGCCACTGCCGCTGCCGCGTTGTCGAGTAACGCCAACGGTGCTGCTGCCAATGGTCAGGCCAACGGCACGCCGGCGGCGTCGCAGGACGCTGACGGTGACACCCCGATGAAGGACGCGAGCCAGTCGTAAGGAGGCGACTCGAAGCTCTGCGTTTGTGGGGTCCCGCGGCGATGTGCTCTCGCCGCTAGTCGATCAAGCCTGATCAGTTTGATGTTTCTTCGTTTATTTTTATTCGTATCCTTCTTTCTCCGTCCCCACCCCTCCCGCGCACATCATGAGCATGCGCGCGCCTTGTTCTTTCTGTTGTTGTTGCTGTTGTTGTTCCGTTTGGCTTTGATTGATTCGTTTCTTGAACGCTATGTCCTTTGGGCTCGCTGCTTCTCTTTGTCTCCCTCCCGCCGTTTCTCGCTCCCAACACTCACGACGCTCTTGACCTTTCAACCATTTGCGTCGTTTTGGAAACCGGTGCTTGTGATTTGGATATTTATTCAACCAACTACCTACGCATCTCCCAGCGCTGCGTCTGCTTTGATACGTGCTGCCTTTTGTCGCCACGAAGCCCGTAACCAAGCGGGAAACTGGAGCGGAAACGAGGACCCCACCATCAATCAATCTTGAGCGAAAATAATGTGTAATTGATATTCAGAACGGCTTCCTACGTCCTCCCAAGCGCGCCAGTTAAACCATACGCACGACGTCGACCGGCCCGCGCCCCACCCACCCTCACACGACATGGTACCGCTGCGAATCGTGCTTGGGCGAATCGCGACACATGCGCTCCATAATCGCATCCACTTCACTAAACGCGCGCTCTTTCCGCACGCCCGGCGCATCCGCACTCTGGTCGTCCAGTCGCCGCCCGTTCAACCTTGACACGCGATGCAGGACTTGGCCCAGGAACATATCGCGCTCCTTGTCCTCGGACAACGTGTAACGCTGGCTGTTCAGTGCCGACCCTTTCGCGACCCGATCCACATCCACCCGGAGCGCCTCGAGTGCGGCGATTCGACGGTCTTTCGGGGCCACCGCTTCCTGGTCGCGCATCCGTGACCGCTCAGCCAACCGGTCGAGTGCAGCACCGAGCCGCGCAAGTTCCATTCGCCGGACTGTATCCGGCGCGACTTGCACGCGCTGCGCGGCAAATGCTGCGGGGACGCGGCCGAACGTGGTCGCCACGGCCTCAGCCACACGGTCGCGCTCAAGCGATGCATGGATCGCGCGCTGATTCTCCAGCCGGCCACGAGCAAGTCGTGCGATCTGGCCCTCGGTCGCGGCCGACGCCATGCGGTCTTCTTGCGCACCCGAGAGGGAGACGCATTGGTTGCTCAGTTTCCGACCGCCGAGGTCCTGGAGCCGCTCGATGGCCGCCATGACGCGCTCGAGGTCGGCCGGGAGCGCTGCGGCGGGCGTGGTCGGAGCGGCGGGCACTTTCGTGCTGAGGCCGGGGATGACGGCCTGCATCATTCCGTCGAGCGCGTCGGCGTGCTTTTCTGGTGGCGGTGGGGGTTGAGTGCCGTCGTAGACGGTGGACGCGTCGGAGGAGTCGTCCATGATGGCCGCGTACGACGGGAGCGGCGAGTCAGGCGAGGACGCGGTGGTAGCGGGGAGTGGGGACGTTGGGAGCGGGGTACGTGCAGCGCACATGCCGGCAACCACGTGCATCGATGCGCCGACCGCCGCCCACTCGTCGGGGGTCGGGTCACGGTGCAAGTCGAGCAGGGTGTACACGTCCTCGAGCAACCCGGCGAGCGCGAGCGCGAGCGCGCCTTCAGGACCGGACGTGGCCGCGGTGTCGTCCACGGGCGGGGTCGCGACTTCCGCGGGACTCAGGGCGCCCAGGAGCTGAACGGTTGACGACGCGCCGGACGAAACTTGAGTATCGTCATCGGCCGTCTTGGCGCGCCGGCGCGAGAGCGACGCGAGGAACCGTTTCCCCGCTGACATGCCGGGCGATGGCGGCGCCGTCGGGGACGCGCTGGCTGCGGGACTTGCTGGGGACGGGATGGCGAGCGGGTCCGCGCTCGACGAGTGTGCCGGTGGACTTGTGGCGGAACGCATCCGGTCGGTCCCGCCGGGTTGCGACCGCAGAGACTGCAGGAGCGACTGTGCAGTTGTGGCCTGCAGCGATGTGGATTGTGGGAGAATGTCGTCCGAGCCAGTGCGTGGCGTCGGTTCCGATTGCGGCGCGACGGTGCGCCGGTCGGCGTCTATGACGGTCACGGGCGGGATGCTCGTGGCTGCGCGCGGCGCGGCAGAGGTCGAGGCCAATGCGGATGCGGTGGAGGTCGGGACGGGCTGAATCGTCGGGGTTGCAGCCGCGACCTTGGCCTCGCGCACGAGACGGCACACGAGCGCCTGGAAGGCGTCGAGCGAGGCTTCGCGGAGCTGGATCAAGTCGGCTTCGGTCGCGGACGTGGCCTGAAATGGGAGAAAAGCGTCAGCTCTCATCCATTTCGAAGTCTGGAGGACAGAAATCGAGGATAGCGTACAGTTACCATCCCACCGTTAGGATTACTCGAGGACCCCGCGACCGCCGTGTACGCCGGCGGAGATGCCGGCCGACTCGACGAGCTACCGCGTCGCGGGTACGTGGAAGGGACTGCCGGTGCATTGGCGAGCAACTGGTGCGCCGTCGTTGGGCTAGTTGGGCGCGCGGTCGATGCGGACGCAGGCAAGTGAGAAAAGCTGGGGATGGGGCTCGCCGCGGCCCTCGACATGGTGCTCGGTACGCTCCCGACCAAGAGCAAATTCGAGCTCTCGCTGGTTGTGAGCAGAGCGGCCGTGGAGTCGGGGCGTGCACGCTGCTCTCGAGGATACACAGGGCGGCGATGAGTAACAATGTCTCATTTCAGAAAAAAGACGGCATCGTCAATGTCGACGGAGTGCAGCGGTAATTACCTCGCCGGTCCCATCGCGTAACGGGCTCGCAGCGCGCTGGCCCTTGCGTTGGAGAAGGGGCATCATTTCCGAAAGACTAGACGGTGGAGAAGACGGCGGCGCGGAGTCTGCAGCGGTTCGTGGGGACTTGAGAGCGGGGTTGCTGTTGTTGTTGATGTTGCCGTTGCCGATGCTTGCAGCAGGACTGCAAAGACGGGCAGAGAGAAGGGATGCTGGAGCGAGCGATGGAAGCGTCGTCTCGCGAGCCGTGCCGCCGGTTTGTCGTCGTGAGTTGATGATTATTTTTCTGAATGTGCCTTAGGCGCTTCTTGCACGGGGTTCACCAGGTGGGAAATGAAATGACCGGCTGCCCACTGCAGGAAATCGGCCACGCTTCTTTGCGCGCCGCGGCGACAACTCCGGGCGGCGTGGTGCGGTGGTGGTGCTGTGGGAGACACTGGCCGCGAGACAACGAAATCTGACTTGGACAGGGCGTGCATCACGCGACCGAAATGCGGTCCCACGATCTGCTGCAATCCGTCCAAGAGGTCGTCCTTGACGGTGTCGTCGAAGTGATCATTCATTTCTCGACACTTGCCCTGCCCCGTGTGCCCGGCCCTGTACTGGACCCACAACGACGCAGCTGCACGCTCGATACCAGCTGCAACCCCCCAGCCGACCGACCAGAATCCACCAACTCGTCAACCGCCGAGCACCATGAAGATCCAAGAAGTGCGCAGCACCGCCAAGGAAGCGCGCATTGCCACGCACTCGCACATCCGCGGCCTCGGTTTGCGCGACGACGGCACCTGCGAGCCTGTTGCCGCCGGGTTTGTCGGGCAAGAACTCGCTCGCGAGGGCGCCGGGATCGTGGTCGACCTGATCCGGTCCAAGAAAATGGCCGGTCGGGCATTGCTTCTTGCCGGACCGCCTGGTTCGGGCAAGACGGCGATTGCCTTGGCAATTGCGCAGGAATTGGGGCCGAAAGTGCCGTTCTGCCCGATGGTCGGGTCTGAGGTCTACTCGTCGGAGATCAAGAAGACCGAGGTGCTCATGGAGAACTTCCGCCGCGCGATTGGTATGCTGTGGTTGCTTCTATGTATGTGCGGAGGTGGGTAATCGTGTGCTCATCCCGGCCGTGTGCACCCGTTTTTAGGCCTGCGCATCAAGGAAATCAAGGAAGTCTACGAGGGCGAGGTCACGGAGATGACGCCCGAGGAGACAGAGAACCCGCTCGCGGGCGGTGCCGGCGGGTACGCCAAGTCGGTCGCGCACGTCGTGCTCGGGCTCAAGACGGTCAAGGGAACCAAGCAGCTCAAGCTCGACCCGTCCATCTACGACGCCCTGATCAAGGAAAAGGTCTCGGTCGGCGACGTGATCTACATTGAGGCCAACTCGGGTGCCGTCAAGCGCGTGGGCCGATCCGACGCGTTTGCGACCGAATTTGATCTCGAGGCCGACGAGTACGTGCCGTTGCCCAAGGGCGACGTGCACAAGAAAAAGGAGATTATCCAGGACGTGACGCTGCACGACTTGGACGTGGCCAATGCACGGCCGCAGGGCGGGCAGGATATCTTGTCGATGGTCAACCAGCTCTCGAAGCCGAAAAAGACGGAGATTACCGACAAGCTGCGCAAGGAGATCAACAAGGTCGTCAACAAGTACCTCGAGCAGGGCGTGGCCGAGCTGGTGCCTGGGGTACGTTGTTGTTGAGACTCGTGACGCGTTTCTGCTGAATCGCTGCTCACTGACATTTGCCCTCCCTCCCCACCGACCAGGTCCTGTTTGTCGACGAAGTGCACATGCTCGACATCGAGTGCTTCACCTACCTGAACCGCGCTCTCGAATCCACGCTGAGCCCGATCGTCATCTTTGCGACGAACCGCGGGATGTGCACGATTCGCGGCACTGAGGACGTGGTGGCCCCCCACGGGATCCCACTCGACCTGCTGGACCGACTCATGATCATTCGCACGCAGCCCTACACGCGCGACGAGACGCGCGCGATTCTCGCGATTCGTGCCAAGACCGAGGGCGTGGCGCTTGACGACGAGGCCCTGGCCAAACTCGCCGACTTGGGCGGCGAGGCCACGTCGTTGCGGTATGTTGTGCAGCTGTTGCAACCGGCGGCGGTGTTGGCGCGCGTCGCCGCGCGTGAGGCGGTGTCCGTGGACGATGTCGAGGACGCGCGCGAATTGTTCTTGGACGCCAAGGCGTCGGCGCGGATGCTGGCCGAGCATGAGGCACGGTACATTCACTGAGTGGGCGATTTTGATTTTTGTTGTCATTTGGGGGGTTGCGGGCTGCAAGCCGGACGATCACCGCCGCGCGCCGACTGAGGGCAGCGTCAGGGAGCGCCGTGGAGGTGCAGCGTCGTGTATTTATCAATTCAATGTGATCAAGTCTTGGGTGCCAAATGAAAACGTCAGTTGGCCGTGCAGT
>GG745353.1:96813-107247 GCA_000151295.1 Allomyces macrogynus ATCC 38327 | reverse complement strand
ACCAGGTCCCGACGAGACGTGTCGGGCACACGGGTCATAATCAAGCGTGAGCCATCGACGCGAGTTCATCTCAATCGGCCACAATCATCCAGCGTCGCGCAGCCCGCGCCATCCCGCCCGTCCAATCGTCACACTCGGCCAGGTAATGGTGCTTGGACAGCGGGCACAATGCCTGCACGGAAAACGACGGTGCGCGCGCCGTTTCAAAAACCAGAATCTCCTGACCCGAATCGTCCTCGTCATCCTCCTCCTCTTCCGAATCGTCATCCGTCGACGCGGCATCCGGATCATGGTGCGCGTTCGCGTCCGACGACGCCTTGCGCGGGACCGGCCGCAGCAGTGTGACACGCACGATATGGTCGAGCGGCACGTGCACGTTGTACGCGATACTGCCGACAAACGACCGCATCAGCGGGCCCGTGACGGGGTCGCGCCGCGTGACTCGCTCAAACTGCGCCAATGGGTGTAACTTGGTCCCGCCATGGGCCGCCGGGTCGTACCGCGCGTCGGCACGCATGTCGTCGAGCCCAAGTGCCGCATCGTCGTCACCGTGCTCGTGCTCGTCGTCGGTGTCGAGACTCACGTCTTCAACAAACGCGGTGCCCACGCGCGTCTCGAGCATGCCGGCCTTGTAGGTGCGGTCGGCACGGACCGGGTCGACATCGACGTATCGGATCGTCAACGAGGATGCGCCAACGGCGGCGAGGCCCGCGGCGCGCGGTGGGTGTAAGAGGCGCGTGGACGAGGTGGGTGGGGCGCCGGGCGGCGTGGCCGAGGACGTCCAGAGCGAGATTTGGCCCGGGAAGTTGGAGTGCCAGTGCACCCACGGATCGTCGCGGTTGGAGCTATTGGCAGTAGCCGCGTAGGCGATGCCGTGCACGAGCGCAGCTTCGAGTCGTTGCGCAAAGAACGGCGAGGCCAGGTCGGCACAGTACCCGTGCAGGTCAGCAGCAGAGACAGGCGGACAGACGGCTGTCGCGGAAGCAATGGGTGGCGGCGATGTGCGCGCATCGACAGGTGCGGGCAGGGCGTCGAGCGGGACCGGTGCCGCGTGCGCAAGCAACGCGTGGACGTGTTCCGGGTTCGATTGCGCGAGCCAGTCGGCAAGCAGGAGCGAGTGCGAGGCGTGCAGGTAAGCTTGCATGGCGAGGTGGAGAAGCAGCGCGTCATTGTCGAGCACGAGGCGCAACACAATGTGTAGGTCGTCGGGCAAGTTGGTGAGGTTTTCGAGGGCCAGCGAGGCCGTGGCCATGTCGAGCGCCAGGGCTGGCGTGGCGGTGGCATCGTGGCCGTGCTCGCCGTTGGCAAGTGCGATGGGCGGGGCTGTTTCGGAGTCGTCCTCGTCGTGGTCATGGTTTTCGTGAGCATCGTGCAGAGCTGCTGCGGTCTTGGCGGGCAAGGGCGCGACTGGCGCCGAATCGTCGGCAACGAGAGCGATGGCAGCGACGGCGGCCGACGAGGGCGGCGACGAGCTGGCGCCGCTGGACGTCGACATGGTTGCGCGCGCCGTGGTGATAATGCAGCGAGTCGTGCAGCGCCGGTGAACTTGCGCGGCCGTCTAAGTGGTGGTCGACAGCAGCAGCGCGATGGCGTTGGCGGTGGTGGTGCGGTCGGCTGGCCGGCGTGCTGCAGGCCGCCCTGAAGGGAGGGGCGCGTGGCACGTGGCGCATTCTTCGGGTGCGTCTGCTTGCGTCACAGACGCTTCCAGATCCAGGGACCAGGCGGTTTCATGTCCCCACCGCACACACGCCACTCTGCGCCACGCTGCGCCACGGAAGATCACGGCGCAGCCCAATGTCTCCTGCACACATATACGCCAATATTCCATTCACTTACGCGAGCCGTTTCTGCGCCGTTGTCTCCACTTTTGATGAACGCGTCACGCACACGTTCACGTTGACTTGGCAAGCCGTCGCGCCCACCAACAGCGCACTCCAGCTCACGCATCCCCGACCAACCACCCGCACCAAACGCACCGAACGCACCAACAGCCCCGCGTGCACACGCACCCGACCATGATCACGCCGCTACCAAACGACCCCTGCCACTCCTGACTGCCGTGCCAGCAAGATCGACCCACGCTCTCCCAAGACGTACTGCAGCCCACTTTCCCCGCACGCACGCCCGTGTGCCGACAGCCATGCGCGCGCTCACGGCGGTTGCCGTGCTGGCCGCCGTCACGCCGCTCCTGCTCGCTGTATCCGGTAAAGCGGCCGTGCTGCACCCGCTCCCGCTCGACGACCCAAGCAACAACGACGATGACCCTCCCGCGCCGGTCAAGCCGCCACGCCTGCGCATCGCGCACATCACGGACCTGCACCTCGACCCGCACTACGACCCGACGGCCGGCGCCGATACCTGGTGCCATGCACGCACCGCGCAGCAGCAGCAGAAGCACGACATTTACCATGCGCGGCTCTTTGATGCCGCGGGCACCGCCAATGTTCCATTGTCATGGCGCCCGTCGCACGCGGCTGCTGCAAGCTCGGTCGCGCGGTACGGCCGCATCGGGTCGCCGTGCGACGCGCCCATGGTGTTGGTCAAGGCCGCGATTGAGCTTGTGAGCCAGTTGAATGTGGACGCGGTGCTGTGGTCGGGCGATACGGCACGGTAAGTCTACCTTGACGTGATGGAAACTCGCGAGGTGGATGTGACCAGAGACTGATCACGATTGTCATCGATCGACAGGCACGACCGCGACAACAAGCTGCCGCGACCGGAGGCCGAGGTCTACGCGGCCAACGCGCAGTGCGCCGCGTTGTTCGCCAACGCCACGACCGCGCCCGTCTTCCCGGCCGTCGGCAATCTCGGTACGCAGGTTCTCCACCTATCGCCGCTCCACCGATCCTCGCCCTGATCTGACCCCCTCCCTCTCACTCGCCAACGCAGACGTCCACCCGCACAACCAGCTCGCGCCGCCACCCGACTCCCGCGTCCTGCCGCGCCTCGCCGCCTCCCTCTCCCCCATCCTCCGCACCGCCTCGGTCCACGACGACTTTGCCTCGACCGGCGCATACGTCGCCGACCTCGCGCCCACACTGGCGCTCATCAACGTGAACGCCTTGTACTGGATGGCCGAAAACGCGCGCGTGCCCGACTGCACCACCCCCGACTCCCCCGGCACGCACATGGCCGACTGGCTCGACCTGCAACTCTCCTTGATCTCACGCGCCAACCGCACCGCGCTCGTCATGGGCCACGTCCCGCCCGCGACCGGTCCCGCACCCAGTACCCACAGCGGTAACGGCGCACGGCACACGCCGTTTCTCGCGTCCAATTACAAGCCGGCCTGTGCGACCCGTGTTCTCGCAACGCTCGACCGGTACGCGCCCCATGTCGCGGGCGTATTTGGCGGGCACGTGAACGACGATTCGACGTTGTTTGTCGCGCGCGATTTGGCGACCGGCGCGGTCGGGCTTGTGGATGCCGAGGATTTGGCGAAGGCCGTGGAGCATGGCGCGGAGCCCGGGAGAAGGAGGGGGGTCGTGGATGGGTTGGAGTTGCGCGTGCCCGTGTTTGCTGCACCGAGTGTGATTCCGGTGCATGCGCCGGCGGTGCGCGTGCTCGAGTGGGATGAGGGAAGGCGGGTGTTGCGTGGGTGGTGGCAGTATTATCTGCAGATTGATGAAGATGGCGAGCGGGGTGGGGTGCCGTTGCCGGGTGAGGGGAACGACCGGCGATGGTGACGACGAGCCCAAGAAGCCCGCCCGGGCGACCAGGAACAAGAAGAAGCCCCAAGAAGGGCCAAGGAAGAAGGAAGAAGAAGAAGAGAAGCACCACAGAAGAAGCACCGCAAGCACAAGCGCAAGTACCCGCCAATCAACGGCAACGCGCAGTGGGTGCTCGAGTACTCGACGCGTCGCGACTACGGCATGAAAAACTTGACGGTTGCCGAGTGGGCTGCCGCTGCGTCGGGCGATACGGCCACGCGGCAACGGAAGCAGGAGGATGGCGGTCTGGTCGTCCCGTTGGGGGGCGACGGTGGGCGAAGAGGTGCGGCGCGCGCGTTCCGCCTCAAGCACCAGCATTTCCGCGAGGTCAAAGGGCCATTCCGAGAGTGATGCGGGGGGGAGGTTGAGTGGAAGTGCACTTTGGGCGTGTAGTATTGGATCGTGGATCCAGAGAAATGATTTTCATTCTTGTCGCGGGATTCTGCCGTGGGAGTCGTTGTCATGGCCTCGCGACCTGGCCATCAGCGACGATGCCGAAAGAGAATTAAGAAATGTCTTTCCAAATCCCAGTTGCCGTGTTGGGGAGCAAAATGTCGCTGGGTCGATATATGGAAAGAAAACTGACAAAGCCCAATCCACAAAAAGGAGCAGCGGTCATCACTCACTATTTCCTGCTCGACTCGTATCCGCCCTGGACCCTCGACAAATCAGCCGGAAATTATCAGCGGCCGACAGTGCGCGCTAGTTGCGTCCCTCCGCTGAAACGTAGGTGACGCTGGGAGTGTGCATCAATCAACTCATAGACGGCAGCGTACATTACCTGCAGGGTCCAATCAAACCGTTCCCGTCCAACCTCGTTGACCTGACGTTCTCCAGTGGCCTCATGCATAATATGCCCTGCGAACTGCGCGAAGGTCTTCGAAAAGTGGCATTCCCGCTTTTGCCACGCACGCTCAGTCGTTTTGCAATGCTTGGCATGAACCTGACCCTCCTTCTGGACGCGCTTTCGAACCATCTACCACCGATGCTGCACACGCTCGATCTGTCCCACTCACGACGATGACACTCGATCGCAACGCGCTGAGGCACTCGCCGCTCGTGTGCCTCAGCGTGTTCATGTGGCCGGCATTGCGCGTGCTGAGTCTGGCCGATTTCGGGATGTTGGATTGCACGATGCAAGAAATCGTGACGGCGTTGCCGCTGACACTTGTCCACCTGGATCTGGGTGAAAACGAGCTGATTGGCGAAGCCAGCGTCGACGCGTTGGTCGCTGCATGGTCGCGCGATTTGACGTGCGTGTGTTTCAACAGGACAAGTGTGACAGATTGTGGGTTGATCCGGCTGCGCCATCGTCTGGCCTGCAACAGAATTTGAGGGCGCGGCGACGCCTGTAGTTGCTGCCCACTGCATAAGGGAAGCGAAGGAGGCTACTCGATTTTGGCGACTGGGCATGGAGGTTATCCGATTGAAATGGAGGAGGAAGGGGGCTATCCGATTGATGTTGAGTACATTGATTGTGATGGGCCTGTTTGTATTATTTGTGGTCGATTGAGATTCATTGAGATGTGACGCGAAGCAGTGTAATGTGTGCATCAAATGACTGCTGCGATTCAAAAAATGGGTGTGGACGGCATTCCAAAAATACTTGGCACAAGCTGCATGACAGTCTCCAGAAATTTGTGTTCCTGTGCTGGTGCTTGGTGGTTGCCATGAGGTTGAGGTACAGCATGCCACACTTGAAGCAAAACTGTAGTCGAGTGAGTGCAAGGAGCTGTGGTCAGAAAAACACCATGAGGACAACAGCCATTATAGCCCATGACCACACCCACATGCAGCAGAACAGGATGGTCATCCACCACATCCTTCAAATCAACCCCAATGTCAAACTCTTCCTTGGAATCATCATCTGAGCCATTTGCAGAACCACCTGCATCCATGACATCAGGACAAGGTGCAGCATTGCTGGATAATTGAGCAGTGTGATCATTGGGTGGAGAAACGTCAGCATGGGGTGGAGAGACTTTGATGTCAACAGCTTGCCCATTTGCACCAAAGAAATCATCTTCCCTGTCATCACCACCATCCCCACCATGCTGGCTGACAGGAACAATCAAATGATAACTGTGAAGGAGAGCCACATTAGCCACTGTCAAAACCCTTGTCTGCAAGTAAGTTCAGGTGCAGATCATCACCATCACCAGGATTGTTGCCATAATTGCCCAGGTTGCCACTGTTTTTGCAAGGTAAATGGTCAAACTGCAAGTCCCCCATGTCAGTGACAATGGCCAGGTCAGTGATGCAGCCTGGGTACCCATAAGACGACCAGAGTGAGAGGCTGACAGAGTGCACAGCAATCAAAAATTTTTGCAGTATGACCCTACTTGTAGGATGCATAGTGAGTCATGGCACAGATCAGGTCCACTGGTGTTGTGATCTTGATTTCTGTCATGTCCAGGACAGCAGTGACAAATGGAAGGACATGCTGGTTGTGGTGCCATACCCACTCCATGGCATTTGGGTGAGGGATGGGGATTGTGTGCCACAGGAAGCACTGCAGCTGCAAAGTGAGAAAGTGGGTCCACATGTTGATCATTTGCAAGACAGTCAACAAACTGACCCAGAAACAGAATGCCAGGTCAAGCTCCAGTGCACCCAGCCAGAGGAACATTAGGACAAGCAGCAATTGATCATGAAGTGACAGGCACACATTGAGGTGGTCATGGTCAGGCTGCTGGTTCTGTAGGTGCAACTGCTGAACCTCCTTGGTGAGGATGTCGTTTTGGCAGTGTGCCACAGCCAGGAGATCATGTAGGCGAGCAATCTCATTGCCATGAGGGTCTGTTGGTGGCAGTGATGGTGCAGGCAGAGGCAGCAGCAGAGGTGGTGGTGGAGGTGGAGGGCGCTCATGCTGAAATGGCCATTGCATGTGGTCATGCGACTGGAAATGTTGGAAATGCTGTGAGCAGACAAAGTACTTGAAAGTTGTGCTGGGGGACTTGCAGTCCAAGTTGTTGGTGGGCAGGTCAAGTTGCTGCAACCAGTCTTCAAACACCTCCTTGCTGCTGTGTGGAATCATCTGGTACTGGCTGGTGGACAGTGGTGCATCATATTTCGCGCACTTAATCGTCATTTTGCGGTCGGCGAATTGGCACAGTTGCTGGGAATGGAACTTGCGAAGTGCTGGATGTGGGTCGGGGTGGTGTTGTTCAGGGTCTTGTCGTTGCCTGCAGCAGATCGTCGCAGGCTCCTGATAGTTTTGGCAGATGATAGTTTTGACAGGTGTTTTTGTCATGTAACAACGGCCCAAATGCACAGCCATATTAGTCACATGCACGGTTGCTAGACACTTCGCGTCCTGACCTCGACCCGCTGCGGCCGGCTGCCTCGCCACCAGCCGCCCCCACTTCGATGCCTCGGCGCCTTCACGCTGCGCGAGCAAAAGCACCGACATTGCCGCACAACCACGCGCAACCACGTTCCATTTCTTCTTCCTTGCTGCCTTGGTGGGCGGCGGAGGCGGAGGTGGCGCCATTTTGTTCTCTCTGCGCACGAACGAGCACCACTGCCACGCCATTGGTCGCCAAGGTTGAGCCGATATCGCTGAAAGCGCCATTTCAGCCCCTTTTCCAGCCTGCAATCGTGTGCCGCCCGTTGCGCCCATGCCATTGCACCCGCCTCCCGAAAAATGCGAATGAACTGGCGGCAGTGCCTGCTGTCCATCCATCGTTTCGGTTCCTGGTTGGCGTGGTGCTCGTGCGACGTTCAACGACAAAGGAGAATCGGCACGTCGCGCGCAAGAGCGAAGGCAGCGAACACAACGAACGCAGCGAGTATAGTGGGCGTAAATCAATCAATGAATGAGTGAATGAACGAGCACGGAGCACGTCGTCGAGGGCGTCGTGAGGGCGAGGCGCGCGCGGTCGGTGCGCAAATGAGCCGACAAACGCGCGATAACGCGCACGCACCACCACCACCACGGCCGACTGACCAGGTGGTTGAGGGCTGCGGCGGCGGCGCGCGCCACGGCCGCCGGTCGAGCGCCCCGCCAGTCGGTCGAAACCAGCAGGGCGCAGCCGACTTCGACTCGACTTCAAGACGAGCGCGGGCCCTGGGCCGTGCTGTTTGGTTGCTCGCAAGCCGTTTTCGCTTTCTTCTCTCCTTTTCTTGCTTTCTCCCGTTCCCCGCACGAACCGTCTTGCTCCCTCCCGCGCACGGTCCGTCTTGCCTGCCTGCCCGACCCCCACCCACGACAGCGCGCACATACCCCGCACGCCGTCGGCACCATCGACATCTGTGAGCACGCCTTGGATCGTCCTCCAGTCAAGCGCGCGTCCTCATCGACTCGGCTGCTCCGTTTCTCCGCGGCGGTTTCGGCTCAAGCGCCTGGCTGCACGCTCGCACGACGCTCTCAAGTGCCCACGTTGATCCTGTTTGATCAAGCGTGTCCTCTGCTGCAAAACCGCGGTTGCCGCTGCGATCCTTGCGCGCTGCACTCGCTCCTCGACCTGCTCCATCGTCGCCGTCCCCGCGCGTGATTGCTGCTCGATCTGTCGTGCTGCTGCTGCTCGTCGCCGACCTGAACCCGCTCCCGCGCGTGTTCCTCTTTACCGCACGCTCCTGCAGTGAAACCACGCGCTCGCGTTCCAACCCGACCTGTCCATCCGCCTGTCCACCGTGCTCATGTCGCGGTTTGTCTCATCCGGCCTGTTTCTCGGGCGCGAGGACCACTCGACGACGCACGTGCAGGACCCGCCAAGTGCGCGCCGTGCGCGCTCGCCAAGACCCACTTCTTTTCCGTGCCTGTGGAACCGTCGCGTCCCTACTGGGGTTTCGCGCCGCCGACGCGCCCAACCTCGCCGCCCGTCCTGCCGTGCGACTACGAGGACGATGTACCGCTGAGCGCCACGACGGCGCCGCCCCTGCCGCCGATGCCTCGGCCCGCTGCCGCTGCCGCAGCAGTGCATGAGCATGTTGAGTCCCGCCACCGTCGCCACCGCATTCGGCGCGGTGCGAGTCAGACTTAGTCATGGAAGAGGAGGAGGAGGAGGACGCGGACGGTGGCGCTGCTGCGCGTGCGGTGGTCGACGACGACCTGATGGATCTCGACTTGGAGGACGACGTGCAGGACCGGGCTGCGCGGTCGCTGCCGTCGCCATCGCCGACCGACTCGGATATTGATGTCGACCTCGACGACTGCGACGACTTGGACGACTGCGACCTTCACGACAGCGACAGCATTACTGCGACCTCGATGCCGCAACGCGTACCACGAAAGACGGTCACCTTCTGCGACCTCCCCCCAACCGTGTGGGCGTGCGACGAGTACGACCGCACCTGCACGGCCAAGTCGGCGCGGCTGCGGTACGCCGACATGGCTGAACTGCTGGCTTTCAAGTCGCTCATGAAGCGGCAACACCAGCGCGTCTTGCACGTCCTGACGGACCCGGCCTGGATCGCGCGCGGGCAGTCGACCGAGTGCACGGCATGCGGCGCACACCACGGGGTTGACCCGGGATCGGTGTTTGGGCCCGAACCCGTGCCGATGCTCGAGGAAATGGAACGGCGGCGGTGGTAGAAGCCACGGACGGATGGCTCCCACTTGCTGCGAAGTGGTGATGGGTGTTGATTGCTCTTTTCTCTCTCTCTTCCTTGGCCGCTGTCGCTCCTGCCCCCCGCGACACGTGGGTGGGGACGACGCGCGTGGTGTGGATGGGAACTACCCGTGGGTGGATGATGCGGAATGGCAAGCGCCGAGCGTGCGCGGTTGACCTTTTTGGTGGCATGCCCCGGCTGGGCATGGCGCGAGCGAGGTCCGATGTGCCGTGCGCGACTCGACAAAGGGGAACTTGAAAACGGGGTCGCGTTCCATGCATTTCATTTTTATTCATTGTTCGTTGTGTGCTTTCTCCTTATTTGTCGGCATTGCTGTTTTTTCGGTTGTGTACATTTTTGGCCATGATTCCAGCTGCCAAGTCACGCGGCGCGACCTACCCCGCTACTTGTTCGTTCTATTCCTGTGCTTTCTTTGGTCTTGCCTTGTTCTGCGCTCGCTCGGCGCACGACTTGATATGGCGGCCTGGTGCCGTGGTCCACCCCTTTCCTTTCTCCTCTCCAGTTGCGCAGACCGTGGTTGCAGCGTGGTCGGTGGGGAATGTAAATACAGGAGGGGTGGGCGCGCTCGCACACGGGTGAGATGGTACTGTCAATGCGAGCGGCACTGCGAGGCCAGGTCAGTAGTGCACAGGCTGCACGCGTCGGGAGCCGAACCAACGGCCGACAGCACGACGACGGCGAAAGCGTGGTTGTCTCGCACTGTCTCGCGCGATTGGCAAGGCTAGACGTGACTTGCGCGTGGCACCCGCATTCCCCACGTCCTGTCCCGCATGTCCGCTTGTTTCTCTTGGCTCCAAAAAGCGTGTCTTGCCCACGTCAGGCAGCACACATGCCACGGCATCTTCAAAACGTCCATCACGCCCACCTTCACAGCACCGCCATCGACACCACTTGCGACAGCAATCCCGACGCGACCATCGGCCTGCCCATCAATTCAAAATCCCGCCCGCCATGGCCGCGCTCTTCCCGCCCGACTGCCTGCACGCCGCTGCCGCCGCCGCCGTGCCCTCGCGCACGTCGGTCCTCGACCTCGGCGCCCTGCTCATGCGCGTCGACGACGACCCGCTCGCCGACCTTCTGCTCCCGTCGGCCGCCGACGCAGCCGCCATTTACTTTGAACGATCCGTTTGAGCCGCTCCTGTCGCTGCCC
>GG745353.1:63015-78090 GCA_000151295.1 Allomyces macrogynus ATCC 38327 | reverse complement strand
ATGATGATGACGATGATGATGATGATGATGATGATGATGATGATGATGATGATGATGATGATGATGATGATGATGATGATGGTGGCAATGAGCATGACCTGGGCTACCTGATGAGGGACCCAAATGATCCAGCTCCTTGGGCACAGACTCAGACTCAGATGATGGCTGCACTGCCACTGGCCTGTCTGGCCAAGGAAATGCTGATGCTGATTGACCTGCTCCACCTCCCCATGCTGCTGTGCCTGTCCTGCTGATGCCCACTGACTGTGCCCAGGCCAACTTGTTGCAGAAGTACAACAAGAACCTGATGTGGATGTGGGTGTACTTCAAGGCCAAGGAGTGGGAGGGCATTGAGGTGATGCATTTCCAGTGCATCAAGTGTGTGGAAAAGGACCCATGCACAAGGAAGGGCATGCTTTGCATCAGATTAAAGCAGGGGACTGCAAATTTGATCCGCCATCTTGGCAATCAGCACAACATTGTTTTGGGCACAGCTGCAGCTGACAACATGCTGATCCTGGAGTACTTGCTGCCACTCATGCTGCTCTACCTCTATGACATGCTTGTTGTCTTGCAGCTCTTGCTGAGCCTGCTGATGCAGCCAGTGTTATTGTGATTTGTCCAACTTCTCCACCACAAGTTTCTCCCACCTGGCTCAGTGACAACCATTGCCAAGGGGATTTGGAAAGTGTTTGAGTACCAGCTGGCTGTGTTCAAGAATGTGCTTGTGAGCATGAACCCACGCCTATTTGTCACAGTCACATTTAACCTGTACATGTCAGTGGCCAACAAGCTGTTCCTCATGGTCACAATTCACTTCTTCATGATGCACTGGAAGCTTGTCTCACACGTTGTGGGGGGCACACAGGAGTATCGGGTAGGTGGAATGGACAATATAGCAGAGGCGAATAGCCCAGCGAGAAAATACAGGTTTCCGTGGATGCCCGTTTCGCCGCAAAGCTGACAGTCACACCACGGCCTGTGATCGACGGAAATGGGATGAATCACCAAAAACGCGTGCCTGAAGACAGCGCGTTATTCCGAAGAAGCCTACCGTGCGGTTCTCTCAAGGGAGGTCTGCCGCACGGCTTTTCTCACACACTTCGCGCACAGTCCTGCGCGTTGTGGTCACAGTGGCCTGGCCAAAAGAAGGAAAAGAAGCGAGGCCCGAATTTGTACCTGTCACAATGAGCGAACCGTCTCTGCGTACAAAACCAGGGCGGACGGCACACGTTGCGTCCTCGAAACCCGGGTCATATCGTACATTCTTGACAGCGAGAGCTCTGAGCGACAGGCAACGAGAATTGTCAGCGGGCAGTTCGTTTTCCTTGGCGGGCAAGCAGGGGGCCTTGTATTTGTTTTGGCACGATATAGCCAAACTCGCTCATCCCAAAATGGCGGACAACAAAGAAAATGGCAGTACAGACCTGAGCGACAGGCAACGAGAATCGTCAGCGGGCAGTTCGTTTTCCTCGGCGGGCAAGCAGGGGGCAAAGGCCACACCAAGGCAGGCCCACCAAGCTTTTGAATCCCACGACGCTTGTGCTGCCGCTCAGCGACCAAATCGGAATGACAAAGGAAAACAACCAAAAAACAAGGCGTGGGGCCTCCAGACTCCCCAAAAAAATGCGACGAAATCAGGGCGTGTGGGCAAGGTTTGTAGCATTGTCATCACCGTGTGGTGGATGGCGTGCACATAGTCGGCCCATCGTCCGCCTTGGCGGTTTGCTGGGTCGGGAAGAGGTTCAGGGTGGCTGGCGGAGGCGCAGGCCTGACACGTTTGGTCAAGTGGAGTCGGATTTGAACTGTCGACTGCCATCCCCATCGAGTGAGTTGGAGTGATCAGCCAGTGTTGGCGCAACTTTGGTCACACGACCCATCACCAACCGAGTCCAAATCTAAACCCTGGTCGCTGAGAACGTCCTCAGCGGGAGGCCCTGCGACATCACCCCCCGCGATGAGCGATCGGGGACCTGAGCGCTCAGCCAACACAGGGCCGACCCATTCGCGCGGGTGGAAGAGTTTCACGCGGTGGATCGAGACGGGTAGCTGTAGCTTGGCGCCGTCGAGTTCCGCAACTGTAACCTTGCTTCCATGATTCTTGAGAACGATGAATGGCCCGAGCCACTTGCGTGCCGTTTTCCGTTCAGCCGTGAATGTCTTGTCATACTCATTGTTCCAGACAAGGACCAGGTCGCCGGACTCAAATGGTCGGCTGTTGATTGCGTCAGCGTGCCGTTCACGATCCTGAGTGCGTTGATTGTCGACCTTGGCGAGCGCTTTCTTGATCTGACCTGGGAATGCCAGAAGCGCCTGCAGTCGCACGAGCAACAGGTCTTCCTTCTCCACCGGGTAGGCGTTTGCGAGCCCGGCCCACTCAGCCAGTTGGAGGTCAACAGGGAGTGTACACTCGCGGCCATGCACGAGGTAGAACGGTGTGTGCCCTGTGCTGCACCGGACTGTTGTGCGGTCGGCCATTACTGCGAGTGGCAGCACCTCCGTCCACTTCTTCTTGTTCTGTTCACAAATCTTGGCCAGTGATCAAGCAAAAGCGTGGTGTCCTCGCTCAACCACTGCATTCCCGCATGGGTTGTATGCAACAGTCAGGATGAGCTTGCCTCCCCATCGTTTGACGCAATCCTGTACGTCTTGCGCACTCACCGTGCCGCGATCAGCAATCACTACTGCGGCAGGTCCATGGCGACAGAACACGTCGTTCAAAAACTTGACTACACGGTGGGCTTTGGTGTCTGGCACCGCGACCGCTTCGAGGAATCCTGTGAATGTGCAGCAGGCGTCGAGAATGTGCCGCTTGCCGCCCGCAAGAGGCATGGCCATGTGATCAATCGAGATGGACGACATTGGCCCGTGAATCGGCAATCGCCCATACGCATGCTGCTCCTGGGTTGCATCATGCACTTGGCACACCTCGCACGTCTTGACGTAGTCAATCACCATTCCATGCATCCCAGTCCAGAATGCTCACGCAGCGACTTTTGCGAACGTCGAGTCACGGCCTTTGTGCCCGCCCTCGTCATGAACCTCGTACAAGACCCGTAGTTGCTGTTCCTTATCGTCAACGACGATGACCGGCTCTTTGAGATGTCGGCGTCGCCAGAGGTGCCCATGTTGCCAAAAGTAACGGCCTAGCTTCTTTTGCAGCCACGTCTTGCGCACGGCTCCCTTTGTGAAGCCCGGCCACAGCAGGTTGCGTATGACCTCAACATGGTCGTCGTCGTATCGGCCCTGCTGAATTGCATCCTCAGCGGTCTTGCGTTCCATGGCCAGGTCAAAGTCCCCGTCGTTACCAATGCTCTCCACCTGGGTCGTCGTCGAGCCCTTGGCCACAACCCGAGCAGCCGCAACTCGCGCCACCCGTGGTGCGCCGTCATCAAGGGCCTTCTCCACCTCTTGGTCCGCCTGCTCCTGGTCGAACAGGTCCGAATCAAATTGGGGCTCATAGGCTTCAATCTGCGTCAGCGCGTCAGCCAGGATATTTTTGCTGCGGCCGACATGCTCTATTTCCAGGTCGTACATGGCCACATACGCGATCCACCGCGTTGTGGTCGCGTCTGGCAGCGTGGTTGGTCGATTGATCATCCCAATGACTGTGCGGGAATCATTGCGCAAAACGGCGCGTCGCCCATGGAGGTATGGCCGGAATTTCTGGACCGTGCACAAGATCCCAAGGAGCTCTCGTTTTGGCGTGGAATACTTGACCTGGGCTCGGTCGAGGATTTTGCTGATGAACCGGATCGGTCGCAGCTCACCATCGGCTTGTTCCTGCATGAGCACGCCGCCGAGCGCGCGGTCGCCCGCGTCTGTGTAGACAATGAATGGTGGCGCGTCGTCGGCAAAGTTGGGCGGCGCTAGCACACATGCGTCCTGGAATAACACCTTGACGAGTCGGAATGATCGCTCGGCCGCATCGGTCCATGCCACACGATCATCGGGCTTCTTTTTTGGCCCGCGCGTCAGCGGCGTCAGTGGCTCGATCGCGTTCCCGAGGTGCGCACGAATGCGCTGCAAATCTGGCTCAGGGCGAGGACCCCCTTTAGCTCGCGGATGTCGCTGGGCGTGCCCAGCGCACGATCTTGTCAACACGTGCAGGCGTCAGCTCACGACCAAAACGATGCACGACTGTGCCCAGCAACTCGGCGCGTTCGGCGCAGAACAGGGCCTTCTCGACTGACACGGTCAGGCCGGCGTCGTCGAGTGCCATAAGCACCCGGTCGAGTGCGTCCAGGTGAAGTCGCACAAACTTTCGCGTCCCGTCCTCGCCGACGCTCTCGTCCCGGTCCCGCAATGCTGCATGGATCGTGATGTCGTCGACCATGTTCTCCGCGAACCGGCCTTTGACGTCCACCAGGACATGCGACATAGCGCGCTCAAAAATCGCGACCGAGTTCGTGTAACCTTGCGGTAAGCGCATCATGCAGACCAGCCCCAACGGCATCCACATCGCAGTCAGATCACGGCTCTCCATCGCCAACGGTACCTGATCGTACCCGGACATAGCATCGAGGAGGGTGAGGAGCGGATAGCCCGCGAGCCATTCCGTCAGGTCGTCGCAGGCCGGTGGCATGTTCGCGTCCTTCACCGCGATGCCATTCAGCTGGCGCACATCCTGGATGAAGCGCCAACTGCCGGCTTTTTTCCGAACCAGGAAGTACCGGTTGGCATAGGGGCCATTCGAGTACTCAAGGATGCCGCGGTGCAAGCGATCGCGTACAATGTTGGTGACTGCGGCCCACTCCTGTTGTGAGAACTTCATCGGCTTTTGCGCCCATGGCGCGTGTGGCACGGTCCGGATCACGACCGGCAACTCAATGTGTGGTTCCAGCATCCTGAGGTGCGACTCATCGAAGGCCAGAGCGCCCTGGTTCTTTTCCAGCACGCCGTGCAGTGCCGCAACCTCGGTCTCAGTCAGGCCGTCACCGACTTTGATGCGCGCAATGTTTTCAGTGGTCCACCGGTCGGTCACAGCCGCGCGCGCACGACGGGCACCTTGTTGCGGAGCTTCTCCACCCGGCAATGCGACGTTTGCTGGCCGGACTTTGTTCGTGACCCGCTTGCGCATGGTTGCAACCAGCACCCTGCTTCCTTCTGGGTCGGGCGATGGGACCTGCTGTGGCGCGAACACGACTGCGACGATCTCGTCGACGTTGGGTTGGGCCATGAGCCATTCCATGGCCGCGTGGTCCTCAAAGTCGTGTGCCCTGACCTGGTCCGCGTTTGGTTCCTTGGCGTGATGAGGTTCAGGCAGCAAAAGAGCAGGAGCCAAGGCCGGCGCTTGCGCTTCACGACTGACTGATTCGACTGCGAGAAGGTACGAGGAATCGACAATGTATTGGCCACTCGTAAAAATCCCACGACCACTCTTGATGACCGCTGGCACTGTGATGGCCTTGCGGTTCCGGAAATTGACGCGGTAGTCGCAGCCGCCCGCGCCGTCGTTCTGCTCCTGGCACGCGTGTGCATCGAGGAATGGCCGACCAAGGAGAACCCCAATATCGAAGTCGCGTTGGACGTGGAAGTGCAACCCAATCTTGACGGGCCCGATGTGGATGGGGAACACGCCAGCCGACACGCCGACGAAGGGCCGCGTCGTCGAATCCGCATTCACCATGCGCTGCGTCGTTGATTGCACGACCATGCCGGCGGCACGCGCAATGGTCACGTCGACAATGTTGGCCTCGGCACCACCGTCAACCAGCGCCATCGTATCCAAGTCGCCGATGCGCACACGGATCCATTTGGCGGGGCTTGTGGTCGTAAGCGTTCCGACGGGCAGGCCAACTGACGCAGCCGCGACCATGGCCGCAGGTTCAGTGAATGGCTCCTCGTTGTCATCGGCCTCGCAGGCCTCGTATCCCTGGCCGTGTTCGTTGGCGTACTTGCCTTCTTCGAGTTCCGAGCGCAGGCTGTTGAGCAGGTCAAGGTCGGCGGCCGTGTAGATCTGCACCAAGTCGTCAGCGATATTGCTGCTGTCCATGTCGTTGTCGTCAATCTCAATGTTGGCGACCTGCACGCCGTTGATAGCCTTGAGTACGTGGCGGCGCGACCCGAACCGCGCGCGCAGGCCGGCTTGGATGGTCAGCATAGCGAGCAGCTTTTCGGGCGACGTGGCCACTGACAGCAGCTTAGCGACCTCCTTGACGAGGTCCTGCTCAGTCAGTGACAGTTGGTACTCGTAGGTGTAGGCAGGCGTCGTCTTGTTGCCCACCATCTTGGACGAGATGACTGTCTTCGCGCTTATGCCCTTAATGCCACGGGCAGTCGGCGCCGGCTTGGTCGCGGCGTTGGCGTCCTTGACCGCCTTTGGGCCAGTGGTCGTCTTGGTGGCGGCAGCGGGCTTATTGGCCGTTGGCAGCCAGCGCGGCTGATCGTCGAGCACCTCGTCGAGGTCGATGATCATGGGGTCGGGGCGCGCACGTGGTGCGGGCGTGTTGTTCGGGCGCAGAGCGGGTGCAGCGACTGGCAGCATGGGCTTGACAGGCGGATTCATCGGCGGGAACGGTTGAGGTACGGCAATGCCCGTAGTGAAGCCAGGCGGCGGCTTGGGCGGGTCGGGCGGCTGCTTCTTGCAGTTGGCCTTGGCTTTGGTGAGCCATGACGGCTGCTCGATCACGACCTTGTCCGCGACCAAACGACCGACTTTGCGTGGCCGCTCATTCCCACTCGCTGCACTCTCTTGGCCGCGCTTCACCGCTGCGACCACCACCGCCGACTCGTCGTCTGAGGCATGTCTGTCGTCAGCAACACGCGACATGCCGTCTTCAAAATCCCGCTGTACGAACACGCCAGCAACACGAACGTCCGGCCGCTCGCCAGCTCCAGCACCAGGGCCCGGATCGTGCCCGCGACTGCGTTCTTCCTGCCTGACCGCCGGCCCAATGCCAGCTCCGCCATGGCCGGTGGGACTGTGCGCGCCGGGGCCCTGCTCGCCGTGGCCGTAGTCCGGCCCGTGCCCGCGTGGCACGCCCATGCGGAACCCGCCTGGTGACGGCCGCAGCTGTTCACCGTTTGGTAGCTCGAGACGACGTGTGTACGGGTTGCGCATGATCAAGCCGTGGCGCAAGTCCTCGTGGACGTACTGACACGTTAGCATCGTGTGCCCGCGGACGCTGCAATAGTAGCACAGGGGCTCAGCGCCCGAGTACCCCCCGCTGTATCCATTGCGTGGCCCGTCGTAGCTGTTAGCGTGGCGCGGCCCATCGTAGCCGTAGTCGCGGCGTGGCCCGTCATGACCGTAGTCGCGGCGCGGTCCATCGTATCCATACTCACGGCGTGGCGGCACGTTGTACTCGTGGCT
Source organism: Allomyces macrogynus ATCC 38327 (assembly GCA_000151295.1). Taxonomy (NCBI): domain Eukaryota; kingdom Fungi; phylum Blastocladiomycota; class Blastocladiomycetes; order Blastocladiales; family Blastocladiaceae; genus Allomyces; species Allomyces macrogynus. The sequence continues at coordinate 70,775 of GG745353.1, read as the reverse complement.
GCGAGCCGGTTCTCCCTCATAGTCGTAGCCGAAGGGGCGCGTCGGCAGTCCGTGGTACGGCGGCATGGGTGACGAGTGCACTTGGGGCCCCGCACGTCCCTGATCTATCCCTTGCGTGTAGATACCAACCGACGGCAGGGCTGGCGAGTACGTCGGCATGTTCGCTGGTGGCGCCGTGACTGGTGCCTGTGTGGACATGCCGACAGGCGCAGCGAGCACATTGCGCGTCCCTCCCTGGCGTGCGACCGCGATCATGAGCTCGTTCAAGCGTGCGGTCAACTCGTCAATTGATGCCTGTGTGGCCGGCTGCACGGCACGCGCGTTCGGTGTAGCCATGGTGGCAGGCGGTACCGTCCGTGTGACCCCGGGCGGCACGGTGGTGGCGGTGGGTGCATCGCTCGCCCGAGCATGTGCCTGCATTCGACCGAGGTTCACGTTCAACATGGCGGCCCGTTCGCGCATCGACGAGGTCCCATCGAGTGCCAACATCGTCGTATGCACATCACAATACGTGGCCGGTCTCCCGAGCACGCGCAGGCCCTGATCGAGTTCCAGCTGAGTGCGCACGTCGGCGAGCGAATACAGCAGCGACGCTTTGTACTCGTCAGACAACCTGTCGATCACGCGAGCATACGAGTCAAACCAGAGTGCCAAGGTACGTGCTGACCGGCATCCATTCGGCTGCGACATCCCCAGACCCATCAGGTCGTCGACGGTCGTGATCGTGCCGCCAGCGAGGTGCAATTCGCGACGCACCCGGGCAGCGAAATCCGTGTACGAGCCGACTTTCCATTCCGGAATGCTGACGAGCAGTGGCCACAATGCTTTCTCTACCGAGTAGACCAATGCAGCCTTTTTCGACTGGTCCGTGACCGTCGTGTCACTTGCCGCCGCGATTTCCATGAGCAGCGAGACGGCCTGCAGGTGGTCGTCGACGTTCATCGGCGGCCTGTAGAACTCAGCGGTCAAGTGCTGGTGCGATCCAACCGTCTTGGCGAACGCGCCCGACTTGGGCCCGTCCGGCTTGCTGTTGAACAATGGCATCGTTGGTGCGCTAGTCTTTGGGTGGCCTGCTGGATTGGCCGCTGTTGTTGTGGGCACGGGCGGGACCAGGCCGGTCGTCGTCGCCCCAATGGGGGTCATGCCCTCGGTCATGACCGTGTTCGCATTGGTGTTTGTTGTGGCCGTGCTGAGAGGCGGGATGCCCGATGCGTTGGCCGATGAACCGGCCGTTGCAACGAGAATGCGGTGGTCGTGAAACTGGATCGGGTCTTGTGTCTGGTAGTTGGGGTGCTGCATCGAGGGGTCGAAGTACTGCGTTTGGGTGGTGTCGAGGTCATGGGTCTGTGCTTGGACGGCGTTGCAGTTGGGGTCTGGAATGATCGTGGTGTATGCGTTGGCTGTGAACGCCGCGGCAATGCGTGCCAAGTCGTCGCCGTTGAGGGGCGTCATGGTGATGGTGTTGCCACTGCGGTTGGAGGTCGCGCGTGCGAGAATTGTCGAGAAAGAGTGCAGGAGATCAATGGAGCGATTTGCGTGTTGGGCTCACGCGCGTGGTTCGGTCACGCAGTGCACTCTACTCCTTCCCTGCAATCACAATTTTGAGACAGGCGTCAACACCAACCACGTATTTTGCCAAACCGCCTACCCGGATTCTCCACCAATGTGGGGGGCACACAGGAGTATCGGGTAGGTGGAATGGACAATATAGCAGAGGCGAATAGCCCAGCGAGAAAATACAGGTTTCCGTGGATGCCCGTTTCGCCGCAAAGCTGACAGTCACACCACGGCCTGTGATCGACGGAAATGGGATGAATCACCAAAAACGCGTGCCTGAAGACAGCGCGTTATTCCGAAGAAGCCTACCGTGCGGTTCTCTCAAGGGAGGTCTGCCGCACGGCTTTTCTCACACACTTCGCGCACAGTCCTGCGCGTTGTGGTCACAGTGGCCTGGCCAAAAGAAGGAAAAGAAGCGAGGCCCGAATTTGTACCTGTCACAATGAGCGAACCGTCTCTGCGTACAAAACCAGGGCGGACGGCACACGTTGCGTCCTCAAAACCCGGGTCATATCGTACGTTCTTGACAGCGAGAGCTCTGAGCGACAGGCAACGAGAATCGTCAGCGGGCAGTTCGTTTTCCTTGGCGGGCAAGCAGGGGGCCTTGTATTTGTTTTGGCACGATATAGCCAAACTCGCTCATCCCAAAATGGCGGACAACAAAGAAAATGGCAGTACAGACCTGAGCGACAGGCAACGAGAATCGTCAGCGGGCAGTTCGTTTTCCTCGGCGGGCAAGCAGGGGGCAAAGGCCACACCAAGGCGGGCCCACCGAGCTTTTGAATCCCACGACGCTTGTGCTGCCGCTCAGCGACCAAATCGGAATGACAAAGGAAAACAACCAAAAAACAAGGCGTGGGGCCTCCAGACTCCCCAAAAAAATGCGACGAAATCAGGGCGTGTGGGCAAGGTTTGTAGCATTGTCATCACCGTGTGGCGGATGGCGTGCACATAGTCGGCCCATCGTCCGCCTTGGCGGTTTGCTGGGTCGGGAAGAGGTTCAGGGTGGCTGGCGGAGGCGCAGGCCTGACACGTTTGGTCAAGTGGAGTCGGATTTGAACTGTCGACTGCCATCCCCATCGAGTGAGTCGGAGTGATCAGCCAGTGTTGGCGCGACTTTGGTCACACGACCCATCACCAACCGAGTCCAAATCTAAACCCTGGTCGCTGAGAACGTCCTCAGCGGGAGGCCCTGTGACAACGTCGCTGACTTTATTGTGCTCCTGCACCAACACACTGGTGAGGCGATCAGCAACACTGTTTGGGACATGTTGTGTGGATACCTTTGCATGCCTGACCAGCTGTGCAGTGCGAATGCTGACAATGCCACAAATAACATTGTCACTTTCCACACGCTCCAGACCAAGCTGCACTCCATGTTCCTTGACAACAACATGCCACCATTTGTGGGTGTGATTGGGCAGCCATGCCTCACACACATTCTGAACCTCATCATCAAGGATGGGACTGCTGTGATCAAGCATGTGATTGACTGGATCCGTGACATTGTGATCACCATCAAGTCCAGTCCCAAGCAACAACAGCTCTATGAAGCCAAGTGGCATGCTCACCATGGTGTGGAGGATGGGCAGGCCACGTCTCATGTCAAGTACCCAATCTGCAATGTGTTGACATGCTGGAATGCAACTTTTGACATGTATTTATTTGCCTATGAGGAGCACATGGTCCTTATGGAGTTTATGGCCGACCTGGAGGCGAACATTGTCAATCCGCCCAAATATGCTAATTGGCTCAACCTTGAGGTATTTATCCCACTTCTCAAGCTGTTCAAGACTGGTCTGTTTGCCACATGACACCCCTGACCACAGTTGGGCGTGGTTTTGGCCAGTTGCTCACCTCTACCTTTTCCATGGTAGTGACAGTCCTGATTTCTGGTAGCTCCTACCCAATGCTCACACTTGGCATGAAGGAGTTCATCAGGCTCTACTGTGCGCTCAAGTTTTTCGAAATGGAGCTGCCTGACCAGCCTGACTATTCCTATACCAGCATGCTGCACATGATTGCCAAGATGCATGACTACTGGCTGTGGATCACAACGCCAATGATGCTGCACACCCTCTTCCTTGACCTGGCAGTCAAGGGTCTGCTTATCCTTCAACAGTTTCACCAGATCCATGGCAATGAGGTGGAGGGTGTGGCATGTGCACCCAACAATTTTGATGCATGCTGGGCAGTGGTCCACAGTGAGTACATGTTGTTTCTGGCTCTGGTTGCGACATTTTGCATTGACTTACATGCTGTCTCTCCATCTTCTCCCCCAAGATTCTCGAGGACATGGTGTGCATGGCTAGAAGCAGTTGCTGCACTGGGTATGCCACTCCAGGCATGATGGCCCCACTGCTGCCTGCCATCTCAACACTCACGTTTGGGCTGGACATGGACGTGATGCAGCTCATGGACCAGCGCATGCTAGAGGCTGAGCAGAACTCTGAGTGGTCTGTGCATCCTGCACTGAATGCTTGTAACCCAGACCAGGTGCTGCACATGGACTGCACACAGGAGCTACAGGCCTTTGAGGATGATGTGTCAGTGTTCCAGTGCATGAACCCCAAGTAGATGGAGTGGCTGATGACCAGCTGGTGAAGCATGAATAGTGCAAAGTACCCAAACCTTGTGCTGATTGCTTGCTGCGTCCTTTGTGTGCCAGTTACCAGTGTTCCATCTGAACATGTATGTTATCACTGTTGGTTTGGCAGTCGCTTTGATTGAGCTGGTGGACTGATGGTTAAATCATTTGCCCATTGTGTATAGGTGTTCTTGACCACCAGCCACATCAACTCGAAGATGCATGTGGGCAAGATTGGCCCTGAAATGGTGTGGGCCATGGTCATGGGCCAGAGTCTGAATTCCACAGCCCAGTGACATGGGGCTCAACCTTGACAATGCCATCATCATGCTGTCTGATATGCAGAGTGTGTGTGCACCACACAGCTTGTTGACAGCTGCCATGGCTGGGAATGTGACTGCTGCAGCTGGGAATGGGACTGTTGTGGCTGGAAGTGTGGCTGCTGCCATGGGGGATGGGACTGTTGTGGCTGGGGTTGGGGCTGCTGTCACTGCCAGTGGGGCTGGTGCATATGGCGCATACAACAAGGAGGAGGAGTGTGAGGCATGGGCTGATTATGTGGCACTGGTGCTGGAGGCTGATGTGATGCTGGTCAATAATGAGGCAGACCTTGGGAACTGAGCTTGGCCGTGTGCACATTGATATTCCCTGACAGGGGGCATTGGTTTGGTTTGGTTTGTGCATGTGGGATCAAATGGTGCACAGCTGGCCATGGATGGGCTGCAGTGGATCTGCACATGAGTGGGGAAAATTCAGAGGGATATGTGTTGTTTTGTTATTTTCTGAGCTGCTTCTTGGACTGCACCATTGCTTGCTGTCACTTGAGTGTTGGTTTGCATCAAGTGTGCCATCCAGCATCAGTGATTGTGGTGGTGGTGAGGGGGCTTGCTCACAACTCAAGGCAAACCATGGGTCAAAAATGCAAACCTGCAGGTCGACCCACCAACCTGTGCCATTTTGACCCAACCTGACCCAACCTGCACAACCTGTTGGACACCCTAAGTGTGTGGGTGCAGCCCAACAGCTGCATCATATGAGCACTTGCAGGTGACATTGTATTTATGCCACCAATGTCGACTTTTATTAATGTATACTGCAAATCAAGTGGAATCTCAACACAGTCCAAGTGCTCCTGATCAAAACTTCTGCTGCTTGCTATTCCATGTGGCCTCCATGGCTGTGCAGTACTTGCACACACACTACATGACACTGACATCAAGGTTGGCCACAGCTTGTGCTTGGCGCTTGCGCTCACGCTGTTCATCCTGAGCATCGCCATCTGACTGCATGTTGGATGCAGGTTGCACCACTTTGTTCTTTGTGGTGCTGGATCACAATTGCTACTGGTAATCACACACATGCTCAGCAATACAGGCCATGAGTGACTGGCGCAGTAGCACACAGTTCTCAACCACTGCCAGGACCACAACATGGTTGGTGCAGCACAGAGCATGGTTTGCAGCAATGTGATCATTGTACCTGGCCAGCATGTGGTCATGGTAGTGCTCCTTGTACTCAGACGATTTGTGCACCTTGGCCATGGTCTTGTACATGCCCTTGGTAGACTTGATAAATCGTGACTTGCATTAACGGGTCGCCCAGCTGATCAAAAGGTCGGTCAAGAAGGGGGGTTGAAATGAAAGGGCTACCATGATGATGCAGGCAAGACTCTTGGTTGGTGAGGGCGGCAGCAAAGGGCAGCACTGCAAATCGGGTGGGTACAGGCAGGGGCGCTGTTGTTGACAGGATGGTCGCTTTGAGATCAGGGGCCGGGGCGATGCTGGTGGAGAAATGAAGAGATATGCGCACCAGGCCGGGTTTACTGTTCACGAACAGCATCACGTCGCAGTGAGTGACGTGCGGTTGGTTGGCCACATGCAAATGAGATGGAGCACGTGCGCGCGTTTCACCGCTGCTGCGAGACGCTGCGAGGCAGATTTTCGGAGCAGCCAGGGCCTGCCGCCGCAACATTTTGGCACTTTGACGTGGTGCGCCAGCGTCGTGGCTCCACAAGTTGAAAGTAGATAAAGGCGACCCACCACCGGCCCATTTCGCGCTAACGCCATCAACGTCGTCGACACCGAGATACCCCCCGACACACCTGCTGCCGCCGAGCCCATCTTGCTGCAAACGCTTCCTCGCCTGTGAAGCACACCAACCAACCAACCGAGCCCGTCTGGCCCGCCAACTCTTCAACAACGGGAACCCGACCAACTTTGCCTGTCCACGACCGTCTGTCGTCCGACACGCACTTGATCCAACGCGGAAACATCTACAACACCAAAAACCAAGCGTTCAGCCATGTCCATTCCGAACCGTCTGGCGCTCGTGCTATTGATCACCGAGATCATCGTGTTCTTGATCCTGGTGGTATGTACACGGACTGCCGGTGTTGCGGTCATGACGATGCGGGCACGGTACTCACACCGCGGCCGTCGTACTCGTAAAAGCTGCCGATGCCGCGGTCTGTGCGCAAGACCATTACCAAGTTCATCACGCAGTCATGGATCGTCACCAAGCTTGTCACAGCGTTCCGCTGGACGTTTATGTACGTTTTGTTTGCTCCCCAGGATTGCCAGCGGGCGGAGATTGTTTTACTCACATCCGCGTCCTTGTTTTGGGCTTTTCTAGTTTCTTGACGCTGCTCTTCATCGGTACGCGGTTCACGAATGTGCTCGTTTTTCCGCGGTGCCGTTTCGGACGCTCATCACGCTCGCCTGCTCATTTTTCGCAGACTCGTTCACGCGCCAATACAAGATGACGCAGGAGCGTGCCGAGGCAATCGAGGAAGGCCACTACCACCATCAACACGGCAACCTCGGCATCATCACCGGCGACCTCGACCCGCGCGCCAAGCTCTACTATGCGCAGCGCAAGTGCGTTTCCTTCTTTTCTGGTCCAGCATTTGACAGTATTGAAGGCTCACCTGCGTTTTCTGGTCCATGTAGCATGTACATGACCGGCTTCGCGCTCTTCCTGGTCCGTCGATTTCTCCATATCAACACTGTCCACTCTCATGCCAACCCTCATACCCGTCCAAACGGCAATAGATGGTCGTGCTCGACCGGTACCGCGCCGTGCTTCTCGAGCTCGTCCGGTCCGAGGAACAAGTCGCCGAATTGACCGTGCAGTACGCGAGCCACAAGCGGCAACTGCGCACGCTGCTCGACGAGCGCGATGCGGGTGCAGCCCCGTCTACGCCTGCCGCCGCTACGGTCGTGTCCGACGACGTCGAGGAAATCGTACGCAAGCGCGTCGCCGAGGAGACCAAGAAGGTCAAGGAGCAGGCCGACGCCAACTTCGCACAGTACCTCGAACTGTCCGACCGGTATAACGAGCTCGAGGGCAAGTTTGACCGGTTGCGCGAGAAGCGCGCGGACGTGGTCGTGCAGGACGAGTAGGGTGGGTGGAGAAGATGAATGCCGATTGCGCGCGCTCTTTTGCGCTGCGATTCTCGATGGGCTGTGGACCAGTCGCCTCTTGATCGGTCCGTGACGGGTCGCGAGCTGCACTTTTGAAATGAATCGATTTTAGTCTTGTCTTTCGGATCTCAAACCACACCATACGTCAGCGTTTATTCCGGTAGAGCACGGCTTTCGTCGTCTTTCCCCGTCGC
>GG745353.1:38232-56028 GCA_000151295.1 Allomyces macrogynus ATCC 38327 | reverse complement strand
GCATGCTAAAGAAAACGGTGGGCGTCACTTTGCGACCAAAATCGGAACGTACGTGTAAAAAGGGTACGAACAGTGGATGAGAGGGCCGTCGTACCCGGAAAAGAGGCCGCTGTTCACGACGCAAAACATGCCGACGAGCTTGGCGATCAGCATGCGCGACGAGAGATAATATGGTCGCTCGAGACCGTTCAAAAACGCGATTACTTCGGGCATTCCAGACCCGGCAGCGCTGTTCAAGGAGGAGAACGGGAGCACGCCGCACGGATAGGGCGTCAGGCAGGGTTATTACGAAGAAACGTTGCGCAAAGCAGCGGACCTCGGCTCGACCAGGACTATGACCATGGCGACGGTCGCCAAAACAAGGGCAACACCGAGCAAAAAACCCCACAGCCCGAGATACGAATGCGTCGCGAGCAATCCCTGCGCGACATGGACGCGCCAATGCTGGAACAGCTCGGTCGTCGCGTGCAGCGCATAGTAGAGCGACACGGTCACCAATCCGAGCAAGCAGCACATGGCAAACCGCACAAAAACTTGCCGGTGCGGCTTCACGCGCTGATGATACTGGCGCAGCGGCACGTTATCAATCTCCTCGAGGTCCGTCGCGCGCGTGTGACCCGCCTGTTCCACGCGCTCCTCGTACATGTGACCCAGTGTGTTCTCGCGCTGGAGGTCGAGATTCTGGACAGCATCGACCGACGTGCGCGGTAATTTGCGCCGTTGCAGGCGAAGCCAGTTGCTGTCGCCCGTGAGCGAGCCGCGGTATTGGTCCGGATTGAGCAGGCCCGGCGTGCCCGGCATGCCGCTCGATGTCGAATGGTGTGCCCACGACTCGCCAATCGACGACCACGCCGTGGCCAAGGCCGTCGGGAGCCGCTCGGTCATGATACTGGCAAGGGACCCTTGGCGAATGTGCAGACCACGGCCGCGCAACAGTCGGGCTCCGAGCAACTGCGGCGTAGCAGGTGCTGATGGTGCCGGCGTCGGCGCAAGCGTCGGCTTGGTCGTGGCCGGGTCGCGGTCCTGCGGCACGCCAGACGGGTCAGGTGCAATATCACCACACGCCGCATCGTCGAGAAGAGGACGAGTACAGGAAGGGTCGGTTCCTGATGCAATTTCGGCTTCGGCCGTCGATGAGCTTGCGCTCAGACCAGCGACGGGCGATGCGGGCGAGGCCGTGACCGCGACCACGGGTTCGAGCGGCACGGCATCATGTTGAGCGCCCGCCAAATGATCAGGTCGAGTGGGTGAATATTGGCCAGAATCGGCAGCCATCGTCGGCGTGCTTGAGTTGGTCGCGACGAGTGCCAACTGGACGCGAAATTTGCAATGCTGCTGGTCGGAGAGTCGAGCTGGTACGGCGTCGTTGCTGGCACGAGAGTCGTGGAGGACTTGACGGTCAGGGATCAGCGGCGATCAGTTGTCAAGGATTGCGTCGGGCGGCGTTCACGATGCCCAGTTTTCGGGCAGCGAGAGTGTCGCGACTCACGGGGCACTTGCGGTTTGACCAGCGGCTCGACAAGCGCCTCACAGCCTCACATCACCTTCATCACGCGCTCTTCGAGCCGGCTCTTGCCAAGAAAAAGGGTGTCGTTGTCGGACGGGTTTGGTCCAGAACCCTTTGCATGCGGCGCGACGGGGCAAGATGGTGCAAGCCGCAACCAGCCGGGGCTCGGTCTCAGTGGTGACGCGGTGACGGTTGACGACGACTGGCGACCAGTGTCGGGTGAAGCAAAGAAAATGGTTTTGAGATTGGGGCAACGCCGAGGAATTTGTATTGGTTATCGCATTCCCTCTGGTTGCACCCGTCGTCACGGCAAAAGCGACTTTACAGCGACTTGAGCTCAGCAACAAAGGCGGCCGAGGCACCGACGTGCTTCTTGGGCGCGGCCTTCTTGCCAGCCTTGGCGCCCTGGGCCTTGGTGACCTTGGCGTAGGGGTTCAGGCGCTTCATGATGCCCGCGTTCTTGAGCGGGTTCTTCTTCTGCGTGAACGGGCGCTTGGTCTTGGCCTGGCCAGCGGCCTTGAGGACCGACTGGATCTCGTCCGAGTTGATCAGACGGTGCAGGTCAGCAACGTTGACAATGTGCTGCGGCAGCTCGTAGTTCGACTTGTCGGCGTAGACCGAGTCGAGAGCAGCGAACGCCGACTGCGTCCAGATGCAGAAACGGCCGAGGTGACCGCCCGGCGCGAGCTGGAGCAGGTTCAGGTGGCGCACATTGGCGAGCTCCACACCGGGGATGTTGCGGAACGCGCGAACGATGCCGTTGTCGTTGCCGTAGACGACAAGAGGACCGCGACGCTGGGTGTGGCGGCGGTTGCGGAGCTTGCCCTTACCGGCGCGGAGCTTCTTCGAGGCAACAACCTTCTTGACGTCGTCGTAGGCCTTGATGGCGCGCAGCAGCGTGACAGCGGCCTTGGTCTTGACGAGCGACTCGGCGTCGTCGGCAATGACGAGCGGCACCTCAGCGATGCGCTCGATGCGGTGACCACGGGCCAGGACGAGCGACGGGACCGCCGAGGCGGCGAGCGCCGACGCAACCGCGAACCGCTTCTGGTTCACGTTCGTGCGCACATGCCAGCGGCGCCAGACCTTGGTCGGAGCGAACATGCGACCGCCACGGCACATGTTACCGAACGCGGCCTGGCCCGAGCGGTGCGTACCGCCACCGCCCACACGCGGGATACGCGCAACAGCGCGACCAGTACCCCACGACTCGGCCGACGTCTGGTGACCAGCCTTGACCGAGACAGCGTAGGCCTGGCGCTTGTTCTTGGCCACGTTCGTGTAGACCGCGCGGACAATGTCCGGACGGATCGGGGCCTTGAAGACCGCCGGCAGCGGCAGCGAGGCAACGACCTCCTTCTCGCCGTAAACGTTGACAACGGGGCGGGCCTAGCGTTGCGCAACCGGAAAACGTCGTTTTCGTCAATTCATGGTCGCTGAAACGGGATCTTCGAAGAGGTGCGTGGGGGGTCGCACGCTCGTCCATCCGTTGCGATCACCACGCCCACCGTCAACCGATTCTCGCCGTTTCTTGCGCCGTTTCCGCAAAACAGTCGTCCGAGGTCGAAAACGGCGCAGTTTCCGGCAAAATCGTGGAATTCATCGACGTGGTCACGGGGGCGACGAAGGTAATGAAGGCGGTTCGGCATGGCGAGCTGGATTTCTCGCAGCGGATGGTCGAGCGTGCGCGCGCGCGACTGTAGCGGTTTTGCAGCGAGTGGACATGACGAGCCCACGTACGGCGGCGGACATTTTTGCCAGAAAATGGGAGAGGGTGAACTGTCGACTTGGCGGGTCGTTGCTGTGCATTTCGGCGTCTAATGTCGAACTGGTCAGAGTCACATGACTCAAAAGACTTGGACCTGCGTCAGTGTGATGCCAATGTCCAGCAACGACCAAGTCCTCCCGCCCTGCCGCTACCCCTGATTGCGAGCATCATGCTCTCGAGCAACAGATCAAACCAGGCAGGCGGACCAGCACGCGACAAAATTAAAGAAGTGATAACAATCCAAATCAAATCCTATTCGGTGCGGTATCCATCGCACCCGACTAATTCTGGATTTCATCAATGAGCACAGTCGCCATGCTCCTCTCACCTCTTCGCCCTGTCAGTCCGCTCAGTCAACCTCCACGCTCCTGTGTGCACACTCACGAGTGCACCGACCGCGTCGGCGACTTGGCAGGCGACCCGGCCGTCGGCGAACCCGCGTGCTCGAGCAAAGCCGGGTCCTCGGCAGCATCGGGCTTGGTAGTGCGCTTGGCGACACGCTCGTTATGCGCGGCCTGCGCAATCACGCGCAACTTGGCGGCCGTTGCCTCGCCCGTGTTGGCGACGAGCGACGCGAAATGGCCGTTGGGCCGGTCGAGCAGCGCAAGCGGCTCGTCAAACTCGACGAGCTGCCCGGCTTCCATGACGAGCACGCGGTCCGACTCAATGATCGTGTTCAGGCTAGACGACGATTGGGATGGTAGTGAGAAATGGTCCACGCTGGCAAAGACGAGCGAGCGGCAGCACACGTACCGGTGCGCAATCGTGAGCACCGTCAAATCGGCAAAGTTCTTCTTGATCGACGCCTGAATCAGGGCGTCGGTCTGCATATCAATCGACGCCGACGCCTCGTCGAGCACCAAGATCTTGGCACGCGACAGGATTGCACGCGCAATACAAAACAGTTGCCGCTGGCCAAGACTCCAGTTCTTGCCGTTTTCAATCACGGGTGACTCGAGCTGCAAAGGCATGACGCGCAGCGTGTCGGCGAGGTGAACGGCCTCGAGTGCGCGCCACACTTCCTCGTCGGTCGACCGGTTGAACGGGTCCAGGTTGTACCGAATGTCGCCCTTGAACAGGACGGGCTCTTGCGGGATGATGGCAATGGCCTCGCGCAGATTCTTGAGACCAATCTTGGACACGTCAATGCCGTCAATGGTGACCTTGCCGTTGCAGGCCTCGACGATGCGCAGGAGCGACACGAGCAGTGTCGACTTGCCCGAACCTAGATCAAAGCATCAGAAAAATGAGCCAAGTATCGGTGAGCGAGCGCTTGCAGCACGCAACGACGACGTACCGGTGCGCCCGACAATCCCAATCTTCTCCTTGGGCTCAATCGTCAACGACACGTTCTTGAGCACCGCCACACCAAACTCGTGGTACTTGAGCACGACATCGTCAAACTTGATCCGCCCGTCGGTCGGCCACGTCGCCGCCGGCTGCGTTTCCTTGATTTCCGCGGGCGCCTCCTGCTTGACCTGCGTCGCGTAGTAGGTCAGCACCCCGACCGACGACATTTGCGCCTGCACTTCGCCAATCATGCGAATCGACCACTGCAGGAACACGAGAATCTGGAGCGCATTCGACATGGCAAGCCCACCCGTCGACGCGCGTTCCTTGGCTGTGGTCCCAAGATCGTTGCGGCACACGACCATGAGCAGCGCCGTTACGTAAATCGCAATCGACGTGATAATATCCATGTAGAGCGCCGTCCATGACTTGACGAGCGACAGGGCCAAAAAGAGTTCGTGGTTGTCATCGAGCTTGGTCATGTTGAGCGCATCGAACCGCGTCTGTGCGCGGTACGCGCGGATCGAAAACAGCCCTTCGAGCGTCGCGCCGAGGTGCGAGAAGATGGGCGACCGCGACACGGCCTCTTGCGCCTTGAGCGCGTTTTCGACGGGGGTCACCCAGTAAATCACGAGCGCGGCAATGATCAGCAGACCAATGATCGGCGCCCAGTTCCACGGCACGATAATCGCTACGAGCAGGAACGCGCCAAGTGTGAGCGGCACGTACTGCAGCCCTTGCATGGCCGAGTCGGGCATCGTCTCGTCGACATGAAACTGGTGCTTGGCAAACGCCGACAAGATGCGGCCGAGCGGCGTCGTGTCATAGAACGACATGGGCGCGCGCAAGATGCGCTGGAAGATCCGGTCGTGCAGGAACCGCGCCTTGGCCGCGGCCTCGCGCGCAAACAGCAGACCACGCGCCAAGACGCCCGCGGCAAACAGGACAATAAACCCGGCGTAGGTGCCGACATACACAGCGTCGCCGTCCTCGCCGAGCTTGAGCGAGTCCGGGATCCAGCACTTGAGCCAGTAGTCGGACCCGATGCGCACACCGTGGACGACAAAGAAGAAGATCATGGTGAAGACGGTGAGCGCCGAACCGTGGCCAGCACGCGCATAGTTGACGTAGTCGGTCCACCCAAGCGACTCGGCCGACTTGTCCTCGGTCACGAGCTGACCGGCGCGCCGCTCCTCGCCTTCGCCGTCCGCGTCCGAATCGTACTCGTCGTCACTGTCGTGCGCGAAATCAATGCTGCCGGCCATTTGCAGCTCCTTGAGCGAGTGGATCGTGAGCTCGTTGCGCTGGATCGCGCCGGCCACGTCGTGCGATTTGCCGACACCCTTGATCACCGACAGCTGGTTGCGTTCAATCATCGATGAAATGGTCTGCTCGTTGATTTGAAGGGTCTTGAGCGACTTGACCGTCAACTGATTCAGCTCCACGTCGGCCGGGGCGCCGCCCGCCGACGATGACGCCACGGGCACGGGCACCGCATTCCCAACCGTCGGCTCGAGCGGCATGGCCTCGATATCATCGTCCCCTTCCTCGCCGCCGGCCACGTGGTTGTTGATCAACTCGGCAAACGTCTCGTCTTGCATGAGTTCCGTGAACGTGCCGTACCGCGCGATCTTGCCGTCCTTCAAGTGCACGACCTTGTCGACCTCGCTCAGGTACTGCAGCTGGTGCGTGACGAGCACGATCGTCTTGCCGCGCAAATGACCCTTGATGCACTCGTTGAAAATGTGCCGCCCGACCGCCTGGTCGACGGCCGACAAGGGGTCGTCCAGCAAGACCACGTCAGCGTCGGCGTAGACGGCGCGCGCTAGCGACGTGCGCTGCCGCTGCCCGCCCGACAAGTTGGCGCCGCGCTCAGCAATTTCCGTCTGGTCGCCGGCGGCCAAGAGCGTCAAGTCGCGCGTCAGCGCACATACGCGAATGACTTCGTCGTAGCGCGCCTTTTCGTAGTCGCAGCCAAACAGAATGTTCTCGCGCAGCGAAAAGTTGAGCAGCCAGGCCTCTTGCGGCACGTACGACATGGAGCCATATATCTTGACGGGGTCGCCCGCAGTCTGGTTCATTTGGCCCAGGAGCGCCGCGACGAGCGACGACTTGCCTGTTCCAAACGCACAAGAGGGGGTCAGTTTCCTGCGTTTCACAATACGGACCAGCGCGTCGAAGTACAAGGAAGACATACCCGACCCAACATCACCAATCACAGCCAAAATCTCGCCGCGATTGACCTTGAGCGACAAGTGCTGCAGCGCCGGCCGCGACTCGCCTTCCCAGGTAAATGACGCGCTCTTGAGCTCAATCGACGTCGGGTCATTCTGCCGGATCGGCTGCGTCGCAATCGGCTGCACTTCCGGTTGCGTCATGTAAGCGGTGAGCCGGTCAAGCGAGACAGAGGCACCCGAAAACGACTTGACGGCCTGCGGCGTCATGAGCAGCGGGTACCGCAGCGTGTTGAAGACCGACAGGATCGTGAACGAGAGCGACGAGGTCAGCGTGTGGCCCGTGAACCGGTAGGTCGCGAGCGCGACAATAGCGACAATCACGGGCGTCGCAAAGACGACGGCGTAGTTGATGGCCTTGATCTGGAACGCGTAGTAGATAAGCTCCATTTCCTTGTGCCGAATCTCGTTGATCTTGGCCGAGAAGGGCGCCTCCCACGCGTAGAACTTGATGAGCTTGATGGCCGTCAGGACCTCGGACATGACGTGCACGCGCTGCGTCGTGATCTCCGTGTTTGACCGCTGGATCTCGGACGTGATCTTGCCGAGCCAGATTTGCACGGGCGCGAGCAAGATAATGATGCCGAGCGACGTGAACGCCGAGTAGCCAATCTCGTAGAAGGCGAGGATCAGGATCAGGATCGTCTCGAGGGCCGATGTCCATAGGAAGTGGAAATTCAGCACCGCGTCTTGCACGCGCGCAATATCGGTCGAGACGATGTTGATGACCTCGCCGGCACCGCCGCGCACGCGGGCAAGCACGAGCGCCTTGCGGTAGACCTACATCGATGGACGGGAGGATGATGAGAAGTGTACAGGTGCACAACGACAAGGAAACAACAGGCACGCACCAACACCGTCAGCGCCGACTTGATACGAACGCCCTCCTTGGCGCACTCGCCGTAGAGCTGGTGAATGGCAATTGACGACAAGAACGACGAGAGAAAGAGCGCCAGCGCCCACATATGCCCGACAAACGCGTCCTCGTTGTTTTGTAGGAACAGGATGAAGACCTTGAGGAAGTACCACGCGCCTCATTGGTTGGATCGGGAACGTACTGGTCAGCGACGTGTCGACCGTGGACCGCAACGAGGGATCATCAAAAACGTACCGAGCCACGTAAATACGCCCCAGACAATCTTCCACAGCCCAATCAAAAAGTAATGCGCGCGATACACGGCCTTCAGCGCGTTGAGCACCTTGGGGTGGTCCGGGTTGTGCTCCACCTCGTGCTTCCACGCGTCGTCGAGTCCGCGACCATTGGCGCGCGCCGTTAGGTCGTCGGCGATACGGAACCGCAGCTTGCGCAGCACAATCTGGCCCTTGGTCGCGGTCGCGCGTGCATGGCTGATCAAGGCAAACGTCCACAGGTAGAACCAGTTGGAGAGGAACACCGACGAGCCAATGTTGACGGCGCGGCGCCGCCGACGTTGCGCGCTCGGCTTCAGCGGTGCGGCCGCGCCCGAGTCGGGCAGCGGCTGGTGTTTGCCGCTGCCACTCGCGCCGGCCATGGTCGTGCGGGATTGCGGGGGTTTGCGAGCGACGGAACGCGCGGATGGCGACGCAGCGCAGGCTCGGGAAGCAGGGCCGCGGAGCCCGGCACACGACGGTCGAGCTTGTCGAGATGCTGCAGAGGAGAGAACGACGGCGGAGATGTCGGGCCGCGTCGACTGGCCGAGGAGAGGAGAAGTGAGCCCAAGCGCGAGCGCGGTCGCCACAAGCAACGTCAACGCGATTGTCGCAAACGTGCGTTCCTCGCCGGCCGCTGATCACGCCCAAAACTCGTAGCGAGGTCGACGCACAGCAAACGGCGTGCGCACTTGCAAATGAGCGCTCACGACGCAGGTGGGAACCGCCCAGCACAGCAAAGAGGGAGACACGGCCGACAAGGTGCGTGTCCATGGGAAACGAGAACAGCGCCGACCACGCGCTGCAAAGCACATCTGTCACCCGCGCTCCTCGCCAGTCAGCTGGTCGAAAGGTGGGCGCCGGCAGCGCCGCTGCTGATGAACATCTTGCGTCTGGTTATCGCTTGCCCGCAACGATTCGTGGCTCCTCGATAACCTTGGTCGTCGCAAATGTCGAACGTTGCGATCAGTCTGGATTGCCGTGCTTGCATGGGGCCATGGAGTCGGCGACGTCGACGACGTCGACGAGCTGTACGCGATTGGACGTGGTCGATGCTGTCGATGCGCGAACCGTAACCGCCAGCAAACGTCCTTCGCGGTCGCGTGCCACCAACCTGCAAGATCATGACCCCCAACGTCCGCTCGCATCGCCCAGTCCACTGCGACTTTTGTTGTTGGCCACGACTCGACTCCCGCGCACGCGTGCAACTTGTTGCAACCCGAGCGAACCGGCACCATCGCCATGGATCAGCCAGTTGCGCTGGCCGCACCGCGCGGATCGCTCGCGGCCATGTGCGCCGCGCACCCAGATCCGGCAGCAGCTTTGACTTCGCTGTCGCTTACCCATGTCATGTACCACGTCGACGACGCGCTCATTGGCAAGGCTCTTGCGCTCATCACGCTGCTCCCGCTCGCCATGGTCGTGTCGTACGCGACACTTGCTGCGGCGCGCCCACGCGAACCGCTGTGGCTAGCCATGTTTCTCGGGCAGCTCGGCAACGAAGGCCTCAACTTTGTGCTGAAGCGGTGGATTGCCGAGCACCGGCCGACGCGTATGGATTAATTGTGTCTCGATTGTCACCTGCCGCTCTGGAGCTCAAGAACTGATCGTGGTAGTCGGGTCGTTCATTTTCGTTGCCTATTGATACCTTATAGCCTTCCTCGGCAAGGGCTACGGCATGCCGTCGAGCCACGCGCAATTCATGTCCTACTGGTGCATCTTTGTCCTGCTCCTCGTGCACGCCGAGCGGCGCCGGTACGATCCTCTTTTCCCCCGTTCGTCGGACTGCTTGCTCCTTGGAGTTCAGAGCACTGATCTGCACCTTCTCCACCCGAAATCACAGGCTCCCAAGCTGGCTCGGGCCCTTGATCCAGCTCGCCGCGCTCGCAATCGCGGCTCTCGTTATTTACTCGCGGTACGCTCGATCCGACACGATTCATGCCTGCCGCGTAGCTCATGCTGCACTTTTCGTCCCGTAGAGTCCACTTGCAATACCACACGGTCGCGCAAGTCCTCGCAGGCACCGCGATTGGCACCGTCGTGGGTGCCGTCTGGTTTGCCCTGGTCCACCCGCGCTTCCCGCTGCTGCCATCGAGGCCACGACCAGCTGAGCAGCACGCGAAACAGGAATAGATGGGATGGTTGCACGTCGTCGGCAATGGTTTTGAATCCCTTCTGATCGCCCGAAATGGTCCAAACCGGGAACTCATTGGCAAAAATCTGTCCCAACCGTGGAGATCCAAAATTGTGACACTGTTATAAATATATACCCTACAGCTTGGACACGATCGTGCCTCGTCCCCGGTTGAACGCGCGCGCATTGGCCTCGAGATTCGGCAAGTCGTACCAGTAGTTCACCATGAACCCGTACGACTGCGACAGTCCTTTGGCTAGTTATCAGAAAGCGTGCAACAAGGTCAGTCGCGTGTCGTTGCCGCAGGAAACGGAGACAAAATTACTCTACTTACGCGATACATCGCCGAGCCAGTTCAACCGTAACAGCGTTGCGCCGTTCCCCAAGTGAAATCGCTCGACCGGGTCGTTGCGCACCTTGAGCAAATAACTACAGTAGTAGCCCCCAACAGAGTAAGCTTGCGCGTCTGTTCTCCACCCCTTGATCCCACGCCGACACGTACTGCTTGCAAATCGGCGTCAGGACCGCGCGCACAAACCGCCGCTGTGCCGGATCATGTACCCACTTGCCCTGATTCACCATTTTCCCAAACTTGCTCAGCGACCCGAAATGCCGCACGACTGCCTCGCGCAACGTTGCCGGCAAAATCGCCCCCACGGCCTCCCACCGACCGTACGGCTCTGCTGCCGCGCCCATTGCCCGCCGCGGCCCACTTCCGCGCGTTGGCGGAGTCGACTGCAACCACGCGCGCAGTGACGGGATCGGGGACAAGGTCGAGAACACCGTGACTGACGGATGGTGCACTTGCAAGTCGGCGACGGCGGCCTTGATAATGCGGGAGCCCATATGGATGCCCGCGAGTCCGCGCATCGTCGAGTTGACCGAGTAGAAGATGGCGGCGGTCGGGGGAGGGTCCATCTGTTCGTTGGCGGTCGCGTCGTTGAGAATTGATTGTACCGAGCCCGAGAGAGTTGGGGTGAGCGCGATCTGCAGGAAAGCGATCGGGTCGGCGAGCCGCGGGTGCAGGAAGGCGTAGATGAGCCGGTACCGCTGCAGCCGCTTGTCGAGGTCGTTGGTCGTTTTCATCAGGTGGACCGTCTCGTATTGGATGATCTGGTGGAGAGGAACGAAGTCAGTCTGGAGAGTCGGATTCTGGCTTCGCGCAGAGCGAGCAGGTGCGACTGCCGCATCGATCGCACCTTGCGCTTCAGCTCATCGCTCGAGCCGCGCGACAGCTCATCGCTCGAGCCGCGCGACAGCTGGACAAACTGGAGCCCAGGGAGAAGCGACGTCTGGATTTGCCGCTTTAGCACGTTGATTGCCGTCTGCAGCGACGGCGGCGAAGTGGCTGAGCGCGATCGCATTGTCGTCTACATGGGCCATTCGGGTCAGTTTCTGCTTCAAGGCCGCAACCAACTGGAATAGCACCGTACGAGCAGATCGCCGCGCACTTGAATCAAGAAATCGAGCCCCCACGGCTGCTGCGCGAGAAGTTTCGCTACCTTGGCGAGTGTGCGCACCGATACCTCTTTAAACACACACTCTCTCGTCAATTCCTCCTCCACCTTGTCCACCCATCAAAAGCGCTCAATACCTTGCTCCCAGAGCCCCAACTTGGCGCTCCGGTCCATCGAACGGTACAGCGTGCGAATCTGCGCGAGATCGTCCTCGACGCTCAACGGGTCCGACATGGAAGTCATCGCAAACGACCCGATTCGCTCCAACGACCGGACTAGGTCAACAACGAGGCGCGCTTGATACGAATTGGTCGTGGCGGGCGCATCGGCCGGCGTCCCGCTGTGCAGGGACCTCGACGGCGGGTCGTTGTTGGTCATGATGGTGCAGCGAGTCGGACCTGATGCCGTCGTGAGCGTCCAGCTGGTCCGGTGCTGATGGAAATGGGCCAGCAGCAATGGCGTGCTGCGCGAGTGCGTCAGGTGGCGGAGCAACAGGAGGCGCGGGGCCAGGACCGGCCGGATCACGCTCGTGGCCATGGGGCGGGGGCGGGTGTGCTGATCTTCCGGTTGTCGTCGTCGAACGTGCTTGGCCGACGGCGGTGTTGCAGCTTCACGGCCAATCCTGATGAGCAAGAATTGTACTTGGGGAGGAGAACGAGCACGAACACGAACAAGAGGAAGGGAGTGGAGTGGTCGCAGGTGTGCGGGCAGGGCCAGCAACAGCCGGCCAGGCTAAATGGCAGGGCAAAGCAAATGCTTGTCTTGGTCCCCAACCGCGAAATCGTGCTTCATGCAAGAAACATGGATCACATCAATCTGAAGAGCATTTGTGGTCAGCGGTTCAAAAATGTGACCTTCCCGCGCGCTTATCAAGGAGCCAGAAAGGCTGAAGTCCGTTCAATCAAATCAAATGTATTCCAGTCCATCGAAACCGACCCGAGTGCTCCGTTGCAACCCAGTCCACCCATTACGCAACCGTAGTCGGCCCGCGCTCCACGGCTTCCGCAGCTGAATCCATGTCGGTCGAGGCCAGCGGCGCCATGCTCGTCGGCGATGCCGCTCGTGCCATGGCGACGGGCAGCGGCTCGCCCATACGGAGCGGGAGCGGGAAGAACCACCGTATGAGCCTCTTGGTCACGGCCGAATCGGCCGACGTCGCTTGGGCAAACTGGTCCCACCCGATCCTCGCCAGCCCGGTGCGCGGAATCGTGAACCCGGTCTCGGTGAGTATGACCACGTCAGACTGGCCCTGGAGCTGCTCAAACATGGCGGCGATCCACTCGATGGTTGCCCACTAGACGCAGAGGAAAGATACGTGAGTATTTGAGGTCGCACGCGAATCGTTGAGGGAGAAGAGCACGCACCTCGATGCACTTTGCGGGCTGAACAAACGTGCCGTGTTTCGGTGGACAGGAAAAGTACTGCTTTCCCTTAAGCGCACCGGTGGTATTTCCGACTGCAATCCAGATTCAAAGTCAACCGGGCGGTTCACGAGCGGAAAATAGGAACGAAGGGCAAGAACGCATACCAGGTGCATGTAGCTCGATCCCAAGCCAATCGCCCGCGCCCTTGGACGTGGGTCCGACATAGCGCACGACGCCGCGATGGCCTGTGGCCATGATGCAAATATCGGCATCGACCTGGAACTACTCAGTACGAGCCGAGTGTCAGGTGGACATTCTTCGCCAAGGAACGAGTAAACCAAGCGAACCAAACTTGACCCGAGCAGCTTGGGCAGCACGGCCATGAGGTCCTTGGGTGTCACAAAGTCGTCGTTGTCCCAATCGAGAAAATTGAACACGTCTAGGCAAAGCGCAGATCAGTCGGCAAGGCCCACCACCGCAAGCACCGCAGCGGCAATCTGCGCACATTGCAGCTTGGACATTTGCGGGCTCGTGTGCCACCACTGGATCATTTTCAGATACTGCACAAACGAGATGTGCTCGACGTTGAACAACAGCTCGCACGCCTGCATCAGCGCCCCGATACCGCCAACCGTCAATACACTGCGTGCGACAAATTACGGCGCGCAAACGGTCGAGCCAGTACCCTGGCGAGAAGGCTGTCCTGGTCGGCGAGCGCGCCCTGGATGAGCGCAGCATGCGCTTGGTAGGCAAAGAGCACCTCGGCGGGAGTGACTGAAGGTCGCGATGTGCTGGTATGATCAGCGAGGTTTTGCTGAAATGGTCATGACGGTTTGGAGCATCTGATGGTCGTGGTCTGGTCCAACTCACGTTCATATTCGGAGCAGAACTTGGCCACGACGGCCGGGTCCAATGCGGGCAGTTGCGCGCTTCCGCCATTGTCGACGGGCGTGCTGACCGACTCGGTGTTGCCCATGGTGGATTGCTGTTCGAAATCGCAGCGAGCGAGCGGAAGAGGCAGCAGACACGTCGGCATGGCAATGCATCACGTGTCGGCGCGTGAGAACGCCGCGGTGCAAAACAGTGATCCGGCGCGACGCTCCGACACGTTGGCGACGACGACGACGTTCACGACGACGCCCACGACGACGGCGGCCAGCTGACGCACCACGACTGCCCGCAAGCGCACCTGCGAAACGCAAGCTACCCCAACCTTTTTTCCAGCTCGTCACCATGACCGTCCTCAAGGCGACCTTTGTGAACGCCTCGGATGCGGACCTGGTGCGTGGCCACCTTTGCAAGGCGCGGTCACGGCGTGTGGGTGGGTAGGTGGGGAATAACGACGCGTCATGGATCGCTGCAATACCAACGTGGATCCGCTGCATTTCGGGGCAATCGACGCATACCGCTCAGCATGGCCAAATGCCGCTCGTCCCGCCACGCCAAACTGACAAGACGCGTCGCCGCGACCCCCATCCCCTCCATGACGTGCCGAACCGCTCCCCACCCATCCACCCTGCGCGCGTGCTCTTGCGTTCACTCGCCGCCCACGCAACCCGCACCCCTGATCATCCACCCCCGCACCCCATCTTAGGGGCTGTCCTACTCGGCCGCCGTGTCGAAGCTGCACGGCGACTCGTCGCGCGACGATGGCACGAGGACACCTACGTGGCCGAGGCCCGCTCTGCCGTCGAGTCCGGTTCGACGACCGACCTCGTCCGGGGCTACTGCTCCGAGGCTGGTCTGATCCTGAACGTGCCGGAGACGCAAGTGGAGGGCTTTTTCGCACTGCTGCTCGCGCTCGTAAACGTGACGGCTGCGGGCGACGATAAGCTCGAGGCCGATCTGCTGGGCCGTATTGCCAAGAGCATCGAGGATGCGAATGTCGACAAGGGTGTTGCGAAGCTCAAGCTGTATGTTGGTTTTATGGTGAGAGAAAAACGTACCGCGATTTGACCATCCCGCGCCTATCGTAGCCTGACGCACGCCTTCAACGCCGCCGCCGCGTCCTCGCCCGTGCGCCTGACGCTCTACACGGCAATCGTCAAGAGCGCCGCCAAGCACGGCGAGCTCAAGGCGTTGGCCGCGTCGGTCGCGCACATCCCCACCTGGGCCGCGCAGTGGACCGTCTCCACGGCCGACGTGACCACGCTCCTCTCCCTGATCGACGAAAAGTACCTGGCCGCTGGTCTCTTCGAGGACGCGTTCACCGCGCTCGTTGCGCACCTCAATTACCTCGCTGACGCCGTTAAGGCCGACAAGGCCGTCGTCGAGCCCGTCTTGACGCGCGCCGTCCTCGCCGGGCTGGCGCCGCCGACCAAAGTCCTCGACCTGTCG
The DNA here is from genome assembly GCA_000151295.1 of Allomyces macrogynus ATCC 38327. NCBI lineage: Eukaryota > Fungi > Blastocladiomycota > Blastocladiomycetes > Blastocladiales > Blastocladiaceae > Allomyces > Allomyces macrogynus. The sequence goes on along the minus strand of GG745353.1, from coordinate 40,809 downwards.
CCGGCGTTCGTGTCCCCCGCTGCCGCCGCTGTCTCAGGGTCGGCCGCGTACAAGCTGTTGGCCGCGTACGTGCACGGTGATTTGCTCGGGTACAAGGCGGTCGAGAAGGACCTGGCCACGCTCGCGAGTAAAGCCGCCGTCAAGGCGCTCCCGGCACCGGCGGCGCTGCAGGCCGCGGCGCTCGGCAAGGTGCGGCAGTTGTACCTGACGACGTTGCCACTCGGTACGCCCGTCCCGCTGGCCACGATCGCCAAGGATATGGGCGTGCAGGACGCGCGCGATGTTGAGGCGGTCGCGATTTCGGCCGTGGCCAACGGCGTGATTGAGGGCAAGCTTGACGGGATTCAGAAGACGCTCACGCTCACGTCGGCGTTCAAGCCGCACTTCACGGTCGCCGACTGGGAGCGGCTGCTGGCCGACTTGCATGCGTGGAAGGCCGGGCTCGTGCGCGTGCACAAGGCGATTGATGCGCTGACGATGGTCGACGAGTTTGATGATGCCGATGTGGACGATTTGGATCTCGGCAGTGGGTACGATATGGCCGATGATGGGTTCGAGGCGCCGCGCGCCGAGTTGGGTGAGGATGACGATGACATGGGCGTCGACGAGTAAGGATTTGGTTGGGTGTTGGTCGATTTGGTGCTGCAGCTTTGGATTCCATAAACGATTGCTCGTGCTCCAGAGTTTGTGGATTGGTGGAAAGATGTGGAAGTGGACGTGGGGAGCACCGGTGTGGTTCCCTCCTCCTCGACCACCAGACGTTGTGGTTCTGTTGTTTTGAATGAATATGTTTGCCCCGTCTGCGCGCTATTCAGCCTATATCAAGCAAAAAAGGATCACCATTCCACCCTCACCCTCGACCCGACCATCTCATCCTTCACGATGACGACGTCCCCGCCGCCGCCTGCCCCTGCTCGGCCGACGCGCCATCATCGCACGGCGGCGGGATCGGCGTCTTCGGATCGATCGGCTCATGCACGACACGCCCAACCTTGAAGTACTTTTCCGACCCGGACGTGTAAAACTGGCGCCAGTCGTCGATCCCCTTGATTTGGTCGGGCGTCAGGCCACGAATATCGTGCGTCAAGTGCGTCTGGAAGCAGCCCGTGATGTAGGCGCGTGCCGCATCACGACCCGCGAAAAAGTGGTACCCGCCGCCAGGGCCGTAGTAGGACCGGCCTTCTGTCACGTCGAAGACGTCGCCCCTGAACAGGTGAGGTGGTGGGCGGGTGAGCGGAAGGGAGGGGAACGATGAAGAGGCGCGAAGTGCCCTTAGCGTGACAGATAGACGGGACGCGTACATGATGGCGAGGTAGATGGGCTTGCTTGGGTCGGTGCCGTCGTACAGCTTGAGCTCCTCGGGCGTGAAGACGCGATTGGACGCCTGTCGAAGAATCGCCATCGGTCAGAACGCTGCAACGACCACCGCAACGACCACTGTAGCGGCATTTGAGCACAACGAACCATCCACGTATTCTGGATCCTCCGCCACGACGGCAGCTTGTAGTTCCACGTAAAGTTGCCGTTGATCTGCTTGGCCAGGTCCACACCCGGTCAGTACTCGGTTGCGATCGTGATCACAGTGCACGTCTTCGAACTGACCATGTACGAAAGTGCTCCGGCCGCCGCGACCATGAGCGTCAGGACTTGGAGCGTCTGCATGATCTTGGCGAGCAGCGACACTGGCGGCTCCGCGGGCCGTGCGCGCCGGCCAGCGCCGGGCTTGGCTTTCGGGTCGTAGCGCGCGCTCATCGTGCAGGAACTTGCTTGGAGTCGTAAGAGCGCGAGTGTTGGTTGAGCCTTGTCGCGTCCGTGGTATTGCAGCGGGTGCTGGTCCACCGATGGCCGTTGGGAGAGTGGAGAAGTGTGTGGCGCTGGCGAAGAGGGTGGTTTAGCGCGGGTTCGATTTGGTTCATGAAGCGGTCATGATCGCTGCGCGGTCACGTTCCTGGTGACCGATGCCAGAACCCCTGCCGATGCAAATCCAAGGTGATTCGTGCTGACCTTGAGCAACCGACCACGAACCGGATCCAGACACGACCTCATGCTCGCGAGCCTCGCGAACGATGCACTGTGAAGACGCCGGAGACAAGACAACTTCAAGGCATGCAAGAAAAAGGACACCCAAAAATCCAATTGAACTTGGAAAACTGCGTCGGAACTTCGCGCACGACGCCCTCTCCCTCCCACGGCTCAACCGTCGTCGCCAATCTCGTCTTTGAGAATGCGCCCGTGCGGGTCGACGACGCGCATGCGGCCATCGGGCAAGATCTTTTGCCGCGTCCCGTCGGCAAACACAATCTTGATCTCGCCGTTGGGCATGACGCGCTTCTTCTTCTCCTTGGTCCAGATTTCCTACGCGTAGGCAGGGACAAAGTAGGGTCCGGCGACAGCGATCGTGTTGATCATGAGGGAATGGTGGAAAGGTGGGCAAGCGCGTCAGTGACTGCGGTCGAGAGGGCTTCGGACAACAAAAGAGAGGGGGGGGGGGGGGGTACTGCAAACACGAAAAAGGAAACAAGACAAGAAGAAGCAGAGAGGGACGGTGCGGCCCACAAGCGAGGCACCGGGCCACGT
>GG745354.1:753160-805966 GCA_000151295.1 Allomyces macrogynus ATCC 38327 | reverse complement strand
TTCTTCTTTCGCAGTCCTGCTGGATCCCGACCGCCGTTCCTACTCTGACTTTCTCCACCTTGCGTGCAACAACCAGCGCTGTCGGTCCAGCTGCACGAATACCTAGGCATTCCCTACGAAACGTTTGCCTACTACCTCAACCTGTTCTACGCCGTGTACAGCTTGCCCAACGTGTTTTTGACCCTCGTGAGTGGCATGCTCATGGACAAGTTTGGCGTGCACCGCGTCTTGTTGCTGCTTTCGGCCTGTGTCTGTTTTGGCCAGCTCGTGTTCACGCTCGGCGTCGAGGCCAAGAGCTTGCCCGTCATGCTCGTCGGGCGCATCTTTTTCGGGATCGGCGGCGAGTCGGTCGGCGTGGCCCAGGCCATGTTATTTCACTGCGGAGGCCTCTCCACCGTCCGGTCGTTGACGCATGCTCATGGCTTTTTGGCTTTGACAGAAACAAAGAGCTCGCGTTTGCGCTCGGCATCAACCTGTGCGTCGCACGGCTCGGGTCTGTTGTCAACGCGTTCCTGACGCCGCGGCTCGCCGTCGATTTTGGCGTGCCCGTGTCGGTCTGGGCCGGGTTCTTCTTTTGCATGATGTCGTTTATCGCCGGCATCTTGCTCGTCTTTGTGATTGGCACCGCGACCGAGGACGTGGCCGTACCCGCCGAGTGCGCAAGTCTCGTCGCGGGTCGGACAAGCGCCGACATGGACGCCACGGTCGATGACTGTTCCGAGTGCCGAATGGATGCGGTGCCCGCGTTGCCGGCCGAAGCATATGAGCATGCGCCGCTCATGTGCCCGCACGGCAAACCGACCAGCGTCCTGCCCGCAGCAACAGTGGCAACAGCCACGCTCGTCGACGAAATCGCTGCGCCGTCATGGCGCGACTTGCCGGCCTCGTTCTACGTGCTGTGTCTCGTGTGCATTTTTCTATACGGCACCGTCGTCCCCTTCAACGCCGTAGCCTCGGAATTCCTGCAAGCCAAGTGGTTCCCGGGAGATCCGACTACAGCGGGCATGGTCATGTCGACACCCGACTCAGTCTCGGCGGTACTTGTGCCGATCATGGGGTTCCTGATCGACAAGTACGGCCGGCGGTGCTCGTCGATGATCGTCTGTGCGGTCCTGATTGCGCTCGCGCACGCGGCACTCGCGTTTCTTCCCGCCACTGACATGCACCCGCTCGCCGCACTCCTACCCCTGGGCGTTGCGTACTCGCTGTACGGCACGGCCATGTGGCCTTCGATTGCGTGCCTAGTTCACGACGCGAGCCTGGTCGGGACGGCGTACGGTATCGCGACCGCCGCGCTGAACGCGAGCTTGACGCTCGTGCCCGTGGCCGTGGCCGCAATTCTCATCTCGTCGTCGTCTTCCACCGCGCCCGCTGATGGAGAAGTACCACCACCACCGCTCGCGCGGTACGTCGCGGTTGAGACATTTTTCGCGTCGCTCGCGGTTGCCGGCTTTATTGCCGCCTTGACGCTCTTCGTCATGGACATGCGGCGCGGCGGGTTCCTGGAAACCGGCGGCACTGTCGTGATCCCGCTGCCACCCGTCATTCCCACTGACGAGGAGTCCATTGCAGCGGCGTTCCGGCTCCCAATCAGCGCGCGCACCTCGATCCGGTCGCGGCACGCAACCGCGACCACGACCGCGACCACGATCGGGCGGTCTGGCACATGGACCCCGCTGCTGTTCCACCCGATGCTGCGTTCGGCCAGCCAGGGCGCACTTGTGGCGGCGCTGGCGGCACAGGGGGCCGCGGGCCCGGTCACTCCGACGGCGGCGGCGACGCACGCGCGAATTGCGAGTTTGCGCTTGCGGCATGCGAGTTCGGTCATATCGTTGCCCACTGGCGGCCCTCGGCGCCCCGGGGGGCAAAGGCTGGCGCGGACTCTGTCGGCGATGCCGGGTTCGTCGTCGTTCCGCACGTGGGGGTCGTCGCGTGGTGTGTCGCGCGCAGCGACGGTCGTCGGGTCGGCGTCGGCGTCGGGTGCAGCGACGCCTGTGGTGGGAAGGGCAAGTGTGCGTGGGTCACATGGAGTGGGAGGGCGGCGCGCACCGACGGCGCCGGTGGGAGGTGCGGGGAGTGGGGGTGGAATTCCGGTGCGCGACGTGTTTGCGGCAGCGTATTGGGCGGGACGGGCTGGGGATCGAGGTGGAGAAGAAAAAGAGACGGGGCGTGGTGCGAACGCCGCTGGGGAGACCCCGCCGCAGTGGTGGCCTGCGGATCAAGGCGGGCCGAGTGGCAGTAGTCCGGACGAGCAGGGTGAGGACGGTGGTGGGACTGCGGATCGCAGGTGACGAGAGGGTGGAGAAGCGTGTCGCGAGCGCTGCAGACACGCGCAGCAGGCGGCAAGATATCAGTGCATACCAAGTCGAGCGCGTGGTGGAATGCATGAAGGCGTGAGCCGAACCTGGTCGCAGTGTGAGGACAGTCCGGTAGCATGGGTGGATGGGCCGGGTGTGGGGAGGCACCGTCAGAGCGCGTCACGTCGCATCAGGGCGCGTCAGTTCGCGTCAAGCAAGGGCGCCTATCAGGGTCGAGGAGGGGCCAGCCATGGCTGTTCACTGAAATGAAAATGCGGCCCACTGGGAGACGCGCGCGCGAGACAGCGTGATTTGCGCGCTCTGAAGTGAAGAGTTGTGCCGCGAAATGGCGCGCGAGAAGACGCCGCCAACGCCGCCATTGCTCGCGCCGCTGCCCTGGCAGAAGCGGAAGAGTGCGCCAAGCTGGTTCGGGCGTTGAATATCGGCAGCAGCACCAAAACGGTCCGCGACGGCGAGCGTGGTGACGAGCTGGCGGGGGGGCGAGACGACGACGACCTCTGGTCAGGGCAGGCCGTGCTTGCACGCAAACCGACGCTGTCCCCGACGCCGTCCCCGCCAAACGGCAAGGTTGTGATCTTCTTTGGCGGCCATCAACCAACTTTGCTTTCTCTTGTCCTTTCGGCCGCCTCGGCACTGCTCGGCCCCCATCCGTCCCCATCCTCCCTCACTCAACCTCACAAAGCACGCGCTCACCGTCCGTGACGGCTCGTTCTCCCCGGTCTGCCCGCTCCCCCCCACTCGCCGCCGCCACCAACTCCGCGCTCGACCCGTGCTGCCCGCTCTTCCTGTCGCCGCCGTTCAAATTCGTCGACTTCCCACCGGCAATCTTTCGCTCTGCACCCGCTGCCGCACTCGACGACACCTCTCAGCCGTAAATTACCATGGCGCCGCCCGCCGCCGTCATGATCACGGACACCGAGGTGCCAGAGCTGCTCGCAGCCCTGCGCCGCCGCACGCGCACCGCCAGCAACTTGGGCAAGGGCCAAGTCGACTCGGGCGTCGACAGTGAAGTCGTTGTCGACCTCAAGCCGAGCTCAAGCGCGCCCGCTGCGCTGTCGCTCGCTGAGGAGCAGGCTCGCGCCGAGGCCCAAGAGGATGCCGCATTGCTTGCCGACCCGAATGCCGAAGTAGCGCCCGACACACCTGCTGCCAAGCACCCCGAGTCGCTGCCCGTGCCCATAGGCCCACAACTCGCCTGGCTCGACCCGTTTCTGATCCCGCTGCTCGTCGACCCGCGCGACACGGTCTTCGTCAAAACGTCCATGTGGCTCTCGTTTGGCGTGCTCTCGGCGCTCTACCTCGTGCTAGTGCAGTTTACGTGGGTGCACTTTGCGCTGCATGCCGCGTGGGTCGCCAAGTACGCGACGACGTTTGTGCTAATGCTGCACTGCGTCTGCCATCGCCCACTCTACCGCCGCACGGCGCCCGCGCCGTTGCACTTGTGGGTGCCGTACTTCCTTGCGCCGTTCTACGGGCATACGTGGGAAACGTTCTACTGGCACCACATCAAGCACCACCACATCGAGGACAATGGGCCGAATGACCTGTCGTGCACGCTGCACTACCAGCGCGACAACTTCTTCCACTTTCTCCACTACTTTTTCCGGTTCCTGCTCTTCGCGCCGATCGAGTTGACGCAATACTTTGCGCGTAAAGGGTGGTACTCGTCGGCGTTCCGGCTCGCGTGCATGGAGACCGGCTCGTGGGTGCATTACGCGACGCTGACCTACCTTGGCATGACCTACGGGTACAACACCTCGGTCCTGCCCGGTCTGATGACGCTCGTACTGCCCGTGGTGCTGATGCGGTTCGGGATGATGTCGGGCAACTGGGCCCAGCACTCGTTTGTCGACGCAACGCGCGCCGACTGCGACTACGTGCAGTCGCTGACGTGCATCGACAACCACTACAATGCGATCGCGTTCAACGATGGGTACCACACGTCGCACCACCTGCACCCGCGCCGGCACTGGGCCGACCACCCGGCCAACCTCGTGACGCACGCGCGCGAGTACGGCAAGCAAGGCACGATTGTCTTCCGCGGCATCGACTTCCACGAGACGTGGTGGCTGCTCATGACCAAGAACTATGACCGATTGGCCAAGTGCTACGTGCACATGGACCTCGATACGCCGCGGCCCGCGCAGCACGAGATTGTGGCCCTGCTCAAGGACCGCACGCGCCGCATGTCGGACCAGGAGATTGCAAAGTACTACTCGCCCGAGGCACGCGCCACACGGCTCGCCAAGGCCAGCTAGACTTTTGTCGGTTTTCTTCAAGTTTCGTTGTTGATTTTTATTTGCGCGCGCTCGCTCATGTTCGATTGACTGGTTTTCGGCATTTGGTTTGTTGGAGGTATTGCGCGTCCTATTGCTCTTGCTTCTGCATCACCTCTATCTCCTCCTGTGCATTGCCCCCCCCCCCCCCCCCCCTCTTTCGACCGTCGTGGCCGTTCCCGGTATATAATGTCCATCGTTTTCTCATCATTTTGGTTGATTCGAGTCGGACAGAGATCTACGAGACAAGGTCAAGAGGCCCAATGCAAAGGAGGACAACAGAGGTCGGCAGCACTCGGGCAGCACTTGCGTCAGGTCGCTTCCCGCGTCAGATCACATCGAGACTCACTTTTGCTTTACCTCTTTGGCCGTCGGCTGTCCCACCACCAATCAACCGCAACCTCCAGCACCATCATGTCCGACTTGCCGCAGCGGCCCGCATCCGCTGCGAGCGGCCGTGCGCCGCCGACGCCCGTGCAGCCGCTGATCCAGCTCGACTCGAGCGCACCGAGCAGTCCAGCCACCACCGCCGCTCGGCTGCCCGACCCGTCCAGCCCAGGCGATGACGACGCGCAGACGGCGACCGTCGATGACGAGGCCATTGCTCGGTAAACTATGACGCGTTTATACCGGATCGACCCTGTGGTCGTCATTTCGAGCCCAGCATATTTACGCTGACGAGTGGACTTGGTGCCCACAATTTGGTAGTCTCCTGCAACAAGAGTATGACGAAGAGGCACGGCAACTCGCTGAGCGCGAACGGCACGCACAAATGGCGGCGCGCGCTGCCGCGGCGGCTGCACGCCGGTCCATGGAGCTCGAAACGACGGGGAGTCCACGCGACGCATATCCGGGCAACGTGCCGCTGTGCGTCTTTTGCGTCGGTCATGGTGCATGACTGTGCGGGTTGCTGACCACGCTCTGCGTCAATGTAGAGAACCGGTCCGGCACCGGTCCGGATCCATCGCAAGCGCGACGGGCGGCGGCGGGTTCTCAATGGTCGAGGCGCGCGACGTGGTCAAGACCAAGATCACCGACCTGATTACGCTCATAAAGTCCGAGGCGCAGCGCGCGGGCCAGCCGCTGTCGGCATTGCAGACGCCGACGAGTCCATCGGCCGGTACGTCGGGTCTCACCCATTTGCGGGCCACGGATCACGGTGTCTGATGAGCGCCCCTCCCCCACGCAACAACAGCCAACGTGGCCATTGACCGTGCGACCGACCTGCCGCTCGTGAGCCCGAACCCGGCCGCCGCGACTGCGATAGCATCTGCGTCGGTTACTGCACCCAGCACCTCCTCCTCGTCCACCGCATCCGTCCCTTTCGACTTCGGCCAATTCCTCGAGCAAATGCGCGACCGGCGCGCATTGCCGTTGACCAAGTACTTTCGCAGTTTCCTGCGCGAGTTCACCAAGCGGGGGTGGACGGTCACCGAGCAGGTCAAGATCGTGCACGACTTTCTCGAGTTCATGGCGGTGCAAACGAGCAAGAACGATTTGTTTGCGAGCGCGTCCGACCAGGAACTCGAGAATGCGCGCGAGGGGATGGAGAAGTTGCTCATGAACAAGCTCTACCCGCAGTATGTGTTCTTTTTGGCACTGCCGGTGCGGTGGTAGATGGAGACGGGGATGGGTGCTGAAAAGTGAGCGTCTTTCTTGCAGCACGTTTTCGCCGCCGACGGCCGACGACGCGGTCAAGGACGAGGTGCTCTACAAGAAGATCTCGATCTTGCAGTGGGTCGAGCTGCGGCATCTGGATGTAAACGTCGACATGAATGTCGCGGGCCCGTTCTTGCGCGTCGCGCAAAAAGGTACGTCTGTGCTGGCCGCTCGCTGGCGATTGTTGCTCACTTTTGGTTGCTCGTGCGCGTAGAGCTGCTCAAGATCAACGACTACAAAGCGCCACGCGACAAGCTGATCTGCATTCTCAATTCGTGCAAGGTGATTTTCGGTACGCGTCGTTGCACCCGCGACCGACTTTGTTGCATTCGTCCTTCTGATCTTGTCGGCGTGTTGCCCAGGTCTGATCAAGCAAACGTCGCAGGCCGAGACGGCCGACAGTTTCCTGCCGCTGCTCATCTTTGTCACGATGCAGGCCAACCCGCCCAAGCTGATCTCCAACGTCCAGTGCGTGTCCGACCTTGCTTTCAAACATCACCCGCGTTGCCGTCACCCTTCCCTAATGCTGACCATTCTTTTCCACCCGCACGGCAGGTACATCAACCGTTTCCGCAACCCGGCCAAACTGCAATCCGAGGCCGGGTACTACCTGACGCACCTCCAAGGCGCGATCCACTTTATCGAGTCGCTCGACCACACGTCGCTCTCCATCAACAAGGCCGAATTCGACGCGGCCATTGAAGCGCGCATGGCGGCCATTGACGAAGAAGAAGCCGAAGCACGTGCGCGAGCCGTCCTCGCAACCCTCGACTCGTCGTCGTCGTTGGGCCTCGCACCTGCCACGTCCCGCCGGAACCGCGGCAACTCCGTCGTCGGCGCCGCTGCTCAGCAATCCGCGGCTCGAGCAGATTGCGGCGACGGCCAAGAAACCGATCGAGTTGTTGTCGCGCTGGTGGCAGGACGCGGTCGCGTCGCCGTCCCCGCCACCACCTGCGACTGCGCCAACGGACCACGCGGCGTCGTTTGCGCGGCACGCGCAGGACTCGGCGGCGGCGCGTGCGCCAACGACCGCCACGGGTCCCGTGTGCGCACACCACGAGCTTGTCGCGGTGCCGTCGCCGACGGGAGGGACCCAGATCGTGGCGGCGGCGTCCGCTGACGAGGAGGAGGATTACGAGTTGCAGTTGGCCATGGCGATGAGTGCGTCGCTCGAGGATGACCGGTGCAAGTGGGAGGCGGTCCCGGACGAATTGCTCGCGGAGGGTAACGCGGCAGAGGGCGGGTCGGCAGCGTCGGCGTCGCCCATGGGGGCGAGGCCGAGTTCGGCGCCGCAGGAGGATGATTTGGCCGGGTTTTCGCTGCAGGCGTCGGCGGCAGCGGCGGCGATTGTAGTGCACCCCAGCGGCGCGGACGCGGCGGCGCAGGCAGGCACAGATCCGGGGACAGCGGGTGCGGGTCCAATTGGCGAAGGGTCGGCACCGGTGGAGGGTGCCGACACGGCGGCCGCGGGTGCAGGGTACCAGTTGTTGATTTGATTGAGCAGATGTGTCGGTTCGCCGTACTTGGAACGCGTCGCGGCTGGTCCGCGGGGCGTGGAAATGACGGGTCTCTGGCTCGCCGATCCGCCGTGCCACTTTGGTGCACGCGCACAGTCTGGTTTCAATATACCCCTCCACCTGTCTGGCGTGTCCCAAGGTGAGAAGGGCGGTGAGAATGAGATGGTTTGACGGCAGTTCAAGAAACCGGACGGGCGGCGCGTGGTCAACGGCGCGGCGCTGTGGCACGTGATGCGATCAACAACAGCCGTAACCGTTGTGATCACCTCGCGCGTGTTGTGGTCGTTGTCGTGCCCCGCGTTGCCCTGGATTTGCTGCAAGCGCGCCCGGCCTTCCTCCCCAGCTGGACCAACCCCCGACGCACCTCGACACCTCGACGTGCTCGACACGATCCACGCTCAGCAAGCAGCGACATCAACCCAACCACCATGCTGTCTCGCTTCGCCACCTCGGCGCTCCTGCGCACCAACACGGCCACGCCCGCCGTTGCCGCCGTCGCTGCCCGTGCCGGCGCCGCGCTCCGTTTCTTCGGGTATTTACCCTCTCCACCTGGTCTGGCCATGACTGAACGCGCAGGGTCGCGGTCCTCGTGCTGATCCTTGGCCGGACGTACTTTGCCATATCGTTTCGTTCTGATCCGCTTTGCTCTTTCGGTTTTTCTAGTGATGAGGCCAACGATGGTCAGCAGCAGCAGCGCGAGTTCCGCCCGCGCCGCCAGTTCAACGATGGCGAACAGCGCGAGTTCCGTCCCCGCCGCCAGTTCAACCAGGATGGCGAGCAGCGCGAATTCCGCCCGCGTCGCCAGTTCAACAACCAGGATGGCGAGCAGCGCGAATACCGTCCGCGCCGCCAGTTCAACGACGGCGAGCAGCGCGAGTTCCGCCCGCGTCGCCAATTCAACAACAACCAGGACGGCGAGGAGGGTCCGCGCATGATGGGCCAGCCCGCGCCCGCCGACCCCGTGGAGCGTTTGCGGTTCCAGATTGAGAACCGGCAGTCGATGAACGCGTTCCGCACCTACGAGCGCCTGACGCCCGACCAGATGCACGAGCTCAAGTTTGGCGACCACGTGCGCTTGATGGCCATGTTCCGCCAGGGCAACACGCGCATCGAGTTTTCCAAGCTCGAAACGATTTTCAAGAACATGGAGGCGCGCGGGTTCGATATTCCGGCGCCCGTCTACGAGACCATGGTGAACCGCGCCTGGCGCCAGTCGCTCGCGCTTTGCCAGACTTACTTTGACAAAATGATCGCTGCGCACGGGCAGGCGTCGGGCTTGGCGTATGCGTCGCTCATGAACGCGATGCGGCACGAGGGCGAGCTGGCCAAGACGCTCGACTTGGTCAAGGAGGCGCAGGCGCTCGGCATCGACATGCACCCGTTCAAGCCGATTCTCATGGACGTTTATGTCGCCATGGGTGACCGCGCCGCGGCCGAAACCTTGTTCCAGGAGTACGTGGCGCACGAGACGCAGAACCTGAACGTTGCCAAGGCGTTCACGTGGAAGGCCAACCTGCTGCGCAAGGACGGCAAGTACGACGAGGCCGTGCAGCTGCTCGACGAGCTGCCGAAGCGTGGCGTGCGGCTCGGGTCGGGCGCCTACGCTGTGCTTGGCCGGATCGCGCTCGCCAAGGGCAACGCCGACGAGGCCACGTCGTTCCTGTTCCGTGCCATGGAACTGACGACCAGGGACACCAACTCGGCGTTGGTCGTGGACATTCTCAAGTACCACATGGACCGCAAGGACTACCCGGCCGTCGACGACTTGCTCGCCAAGTACGGCGCCCTGTTTGGCAAGGTGCGCGACCTGCGGTTCTACCCGTATTTCGTTGTGATGACGCACTTTGCCGTGCAAGGGCAGATTGCCGAGGCGCGCCGCGTCTTTGACAACATTCCGTTCCAGCCCAAGTGGATGTCGCCCGCGGCGGTCGGCGCGCTCTTGGAGATTTACCTGGTGAACGGCGACAAGGAAGGCGCGACCAAGGCGTTGAACCTCGCGCGCCGCATGCGGTTTGCGTCGAACCACCCGAAGATCAACGAACAGTTTATTGCCGAGGGTGGGTCGGAGCGCGTGCAGGAATTGGCCAAGACCGTCGCTGCGAGTCGCGCCGCGCCCGCTGCTGCGCCCGCCTCCGCGACCGAGACGGAGCCTGCGGCGACGGAGGCACCGGCCACCCCGGCGGCTGCGGAGCCCGCTGCAACCGAGGCCGTTGTCCCGGCGCCGGCAACGTCGGCCTAGAATATTGTTGGGGGAGTGTGGGTCGGTTGGCATCAGCCCACCGGGTTGGCACAATGGTGTGCTCCTTTTTATCGTTTGATCGTCTTGCAGTTGATCTCGTCGTTATTTAATTGAATATGTGCCCTTTTGACTTTCTTTGAGTGGCAGATCGACTGCTCTGGTCCACCGAGCTTGTTGGCACTCATCTGCAGGTTGCAAATCCGGGAGTGACCCAGACGCTCTCGCCAAAACACGAGCACATCGCTACGCTTCACCTGCTCGCACCTGACCGTGTCAACAACCACAGAATCCGCCTCGCTCCACCACCACCACGCCAAAGCCTCACAACCACAACACGCCGTCAAGCTTGCAGCACTCATCATGACGACCGATCTTGCCAAGCAGCTCGACGAACTTATCGAGTTTCTCGGCCACGAGCAGGCCCAGCTGCGCCAAGTCGCAGCCGAGTACATTCTCGGTCTCTCAGCCGGTGACGCCGGCGACTTGCTCAAGGATGCCGAATCAGGCCGCCTGCCGCGCCTGCTCGCGGCGCTCGACAAGGCTCTCGCCGACGAGCCGGAAATTGCGCACCTTTCCATCAAGACGTTCATTACGCTGTCCAAGGACCACGCCGTGCTCGTGCACTTGAACAACCCCGAGTTTTTGCTCAAGATCCTGACGCTGATCCTGGTACCTTGCCGCACGGCGCTCTCCACCGTCTACTTCAACCACGCGCAACGAACCTGACCGCGCTTTGTCATCACCAGACGCCGAGCTCGGTCCTGGCCTCGCTCGCATGCATGCTCCTGTCGAACCTGACGCACAATGCCGAGATTGCGCGCACGCTCGTGCGGCTCGCGCCCGTCACGGCGATCAAGGCGCCGCCCGCCGTCGTCATGCCCGAACACCAGATCCCACCGGCCGATCGCCCTCGCGTGCGGTTCCTGCGCGCGTCCGTTGAAATGGTGCTGGCGCAGCCCACGGCCATGGACCAGCTGGTCGAGGTGTTTGTGCGCGGTGTCGGCGCCACAACCGACAAGAACGCAAAACCACAGCGGTGGTACAACAAGGACGCGGATTTCCACTTCTTGGCCTCGGTGTTTGCGAACGTGTCGCAGGTGCGTTGTTTGTCGGAATTGCTTGCGAGCGACAGCGTAATGGCGAGATGCTGACGGGAGACTGCGGTTGGTGCAGCATTCCGAGGGCCGCGCGTTCTTCTTGACCCCGATTGTGCAGCGGTACCCGGAAGAGCCCGCCAAGAAGCCGGCAAATCCTGAACCGTGCGTTTCTCTACCTCCGATCGGCGCTTTGGTGGCCCCGCGACCTCACCCCGCGACCCCGATAAACAGCAAAAAGGCCAAGACCGAGCCCAAGCCCAAGGGCGGCAAGCCCAACAACAAGAAGAACAAGGGCAAGAACAGCAAACCGTCCGCGTCCACCCCCGCGCCCGCGCCGACAGCGCTCGAAGGCACCTCCACGTCGACGACGACCGCGGTCCTGTCCGAGGCCGACCCGACGACGGCGCTCTCCAAGATCCTGTGCTTCACCGACTATCCGGACCTGATCCGGCGCGGCGGCGTGACAAGCACCGTCAAGAACGTGACGTTTGATCTGCGCGCGCACCCGGATTTCCTCGATGCCAAGCACCCCAACTACCTCCTCCATTCGCTGCTCGTCCCACTCGCGCCCGCCGAAATTGCCGACGCTTTGCTCGAGTCCGACCAGATCGTTGACCTCGACACGATCCCAGACTGGCTCTTGTCGCTCCCGACCGACCACTACGTGGAACGCGATTTCGGACTCAAGTCGGCTCTGCTCGAGGGGGTGCTGGTCCTCGCGTCGACCCGTGCCGGGCGCACGGCGTTGCGTGCGGCCGGTGCGTACTTGGTGATTCGCGAGTACCACAAGGAAGAAGAGCACGTTCCGTGCCGACTGGTCGCGGAACGCATTGTCGACATGTTGATGCGCGACGAAGGGGAGACCGAGGACCTGCAGCACTTGCTCGAGTCGGTTGGGCTCAACATGCCCGACAAGGAGCTCGAGGCCGTGGTCACGGGCAAGCTCGGGGATATGGATATCGAAGTCGAGTACACGGGCGACAAGAAGGCCGAGCGCAAGGCGGCGCCGGCGACGACGGCCGCTGTACCCGCAGCAGCAGCACCGGTATCAGCACCGGCACAGGCTGCCATGGACGAGGACGAGGAGAGCGACGACGACTTGGCGATCGAGGAGATTTGCTGAGAGCGGCGCGCGTCCGCGAAGCGAGGATTAGGGGATCGTTGGGGTTGCGGGTTTGCATACATGTAACTTATCCACATTTTTTGGCACACCTCCATGATTGGTTCGTCATTGGTTCGTCGTCAGGTTCGTCGTCGATTCTTGCGCCAGGGAGGGCCGATTCGGCTGGCGTTTCCGAGGACACTTGCACGCCCATACTGGAGCGGCGTCTGGCCCTACCTATACCTCGCACAGCCGCTCATCGATGGCCGAGTGGTTCGGCTCTGGGGCGCGGCCCCACGTACCGTGCTCCGATGGCACATCTCGGCCGGCAACGGCAACACGCCGACTTGTGGATCGAGAGCATTGAGTGTGCCAATCAGCCATGACGACAAGACAGTCGGACGGGCTTCAGGCGAACCCTGCATGCGTGTCGGGCGAACTTGGCGGAACCCAGCATGTCATTTCATTTGTGGCTGTGAGTCGACGGGTGAACCTCCGGATGAGCCATTTTTCTTTGTGGTGCGTGGTGCAACGCCTTTACGTAACACGCTCTCCTTGTGCTCTCTTCCTCGCCCATCCCAACCACCATCAATCGATCTGACCAAGCAGTAGTTGACACCGTGCTCCCCCACGCACGTCGAACAAGACGCGACCAACAACAGTTCAGTTCTAATCCAACAAGGGAAACCAAGGCGGGCTGATGACTCGGCATTCAGCCGCTGCTGCTGCGCACCGACCCGACTGTCCCCTGTCCACTCCCTTGTTGGATGTGCCCACGCTGGTCGCTGGCCAGCCTGATGCTCATTGAGGGTTCGGTCCACCTCGGACCCCTGTCGTCCGGTCGCCCCCACCATGGCGTGCACGCCGGCCGCTGCGCGCGCTTTCTCCTCTCCACCTCTCTCTCGCCTCGACTCGCTGCTGCTGGTGCTATAAGTACCAGCCGCCGCGCCCCGGTTTTGTCGATTATACTGTGCCTGCCAACGACATCTTGCGCCATCCGCCCCTCTTCCAGCGCTCCAGCAACCCACCAACGCAGCTAACGCTCAAAATACCCACAACAATCATGAGCGACCGCTCCGCGACGCCGCTCCAAGACGTCCGCGACCCTGGCTCGCCCGCACTACCCTTGCCCGCTCGGGACAGTACCGTTGACCCGTTGGTCCCGCGCCCTGCAAGCACAAGCGGCAGTTCAAGCAATGATCAACTCGTCGACCTCGAACGCAACCTTGCCGGTGCCATTGTCGACGGCAAGCCACTAGACCAGCTCGAACGCTCAACGCTCAAGGCCCTCGACGACGAAGAGAATGCCGACGCCCTTGACGGCACCGCACCAAGCCGGTACGACCGCATCGACGGCGGTCTCTACGCGTGGATGGCTGTCGCCGCGTCGTTTCTCGTCACGTTTGTCGTCTTTGGCGTACAACTCTCGTTTGGCGTGTTTCAGCGCTACTACCTCGCCGTCGATTACCCAAACGCGTCGCCATCCCAAGTCTCGCTCGTCGGCACGATTGGGCCCGCCGTCATGTTCTTCATGGGGCTCGTCGTCGGCCGTGTTGCGGAACGCACGTCTTATCAGCTCGTTGTCGGCACGGGCGCCGGTTTCGTCGGTGCCGGGCTCATTCTCGCGTCGTTTGCGACGCAATTGTGGCAATTGGCATTGACGCAGGGTGTCTTGTTTGGTTTGGGCACGTCCATGGCGTTTTTCCCGGGCATCAGTGTACCAGCACAGTACGTGAATTGCGATTATCGCGGAGATGTTATTGTTTGTCGAAACTAACCAGTTTTTCCCTCGTGCAATAGATGGTGGGTCAAGCGTCGCGCCCTTGCCGTCGGTATCTCCATTTCCGGGTCGGGCGTCGGCGGTATCGCCTACGTGCAGCTGCTCAGCGCGCTCTTGCCGAAAATCGGGTCGGCATGGACGCTCCGCGTGTGCGGGTCCCTGTCGCTGTTCCTGCTCGGCCTCGCTGCCGCCATGATTCGCACGCGCGTCCCGTCATCGCGCGCCCCCGTTGACCCCAACACGGGCCGCCCACTTCCGTGGTACCACGGTCTCGTCGATTTCGGTTTCCTGCGCAACCCCAAGTTCCTCGCGCAATTGTGGTGTGTGGCGCTCTTCCCGTTCGCCTTCAACAACCCTTACTTTTATCTGCCGAGCTACGTCTCGTCGGTCCTCGGCGAGTCGCCATCATGGGCAGCAACGCTTCTGACCGTGTCCAACGTGGCCTCGATTGCCGGTCGGATCCTGTCGGGCTACTTTGCCGACGCCATGGGTAACGTGAACATGTATCTGCTCACGATTCTCATCTCGGCCGCTTCCTTTTTCGCGTTCTGGCTGCCTGCGGGTGACTCGGCCGTGCTGCTCTACCTGTTCGCGATCGTCTATGGGTTCTTCTCCGGTGGGTTTTTCTCGCTCAACACGACTGTGACCGCGCAACTGTACGGAGTTGCCAAACTACCTTCGATTCTTGGCATGCTCTACTCGTCCATGGTCATTGGCAACCTGGCCGGCACGCCGATCGCGGGCGCGCTCGTGACGGCCGCAAGGAACGCGTTCAAGGAGACGGGCAGTTGGCCGACCTCGGCGCACGAGTATTTTGGCGCGATTTTGTTTTCGGGGTTGGTTATTCTGGTTGGGGCCACGAGTTTGCTGTATTTGCGATATGGGCTGCTGGACCGCCGGTTCACGGCCCGGATTTGATTTGTGCAAGTGGAAAAGCAATAGATGATGCTGAAATCATTCAAGTGTATTTCTGACGCGATTCGCAAGCCGACATCGGAGCAGCGTCGCGTGCTGCGAGAGTGCACACGGTTCGCGCGGCGTGCGCTTATCGACACCGATCTAGACAACGTGACGACCGATTCACTCGGAATTCTCGGCCTCGTCGGCGGCGTCGTTGCGTGGCACGAGTGACGGATCCGGGCGGCCCAAATGCGCCAAATCCGCCCGGTACTCGGGCAACTTGGCCAGGAGCTCATGCCAGAGCTCGCGCGACGCAAGCGCAAACTCGGCAAACTGGAATGCCGGCGCGACCGTGCACCCAATCAGCGCGTACGGCACATTCTCCAAATCGTCGCGGTCAACGTTCGGGTCCGGCGGCACGTATGCCCCAAACCACTTGCTTGCGCGAAACACGTGCTGCACCTTCTCGCCCGCTGCAGCGTCGGCCCCAAGTACCGTGCGCGTCGCCTCGTGCGCGACCTCGTCGTACTCGAACAGGACAGCGGCCGCGGTCGACGGGTACAGGTGGAAGACTTCGTCGGCGACGAGCAGCTTGTGCAGGGCCGATGCGTGGCCTGCCGGGAGCAGGTAGAGAATGGCCGTCGAGTGCATGGAGCGGAACGTTTCGACGTAGTAGCCGCCCTCGGGGTGTGGCGCCATACCGTGCAGCGTGATCAGTTGCGCGGCCGTCGGCAGGGGCAAGGGCGGGGACGCGGTGCCGGGCGAGCGGGTGGGCGAGGGCGCTGCCATTCTTGGTGCTGGGTGCTGCTGGCCGGCGTGATCGTTTATTGATGGAGAAAAGAGGAGTTGGGAGAGAAGCGACAGAGAGCTGCCTGCTTGCGCCCTCTTCAGGAAAGAGATTGAGCCCCCGCTTGAGCCCACATCAGCGTTTGGTGTCAAGCGTGCTCCGCCTGGCTGTTGATGATTTCGCTTTCATTACAATATAAATATTTGCAAATTTCCAAAGGTCCTGGTCGAACACGGCCGCCTGCAGTCGAACGAAAGTGTATGCCCGTGCGCACAAGGAGCGAGTCCAACGCCGGCAAGGAAGCGCCCGTTTCCAATCGCAATCAATATTTTGGATCCAAGAGAAATTAATACCTGACGACCTGCTGGCATGGCAACATGTCGTGTTTGGTGGAGCGCATCAACACTATGTGTCCAAGACGGCATGGACACCATTCTTCAATTCGCCAACGGCACGCCAGTCCAGTTCTCCACTCGGGGTAATACAGGCCACCATCTCCACCTTGAGCTCAGTGAGCTGCGTCGCATTCAACGACCGATTTGAGCAGGTCGGGGCACGTGATGCCCACCGCAACCAGCCGCAGGGCCCGAGCAGCGTGCACGACGTGCCGCAACACGCTGAGATGCTGCACAAAGTACTCATTGAAGGTCAGGGACACGAGCGACCGGAGCCACACTCCGATCATTGGATCGAGCGCGGACCGCGTCGTCGACGCCGGTAACATCAGCGCAAAGGCGGTCAAGCTCATACAAGGGGTTGCTGCGAGAAGCTGGTGCGTCGCGACCGGGGTCCCGCGGTCACGGAGCACGATCGAGAGCTCCTGGAGCTAGTTCTGAGTCTGCAAAAACGGGACCAAATACGCTGTCTCGCGCGCGGTCAGACTGGGCACGTTCAGCGCCAAGTGCCGCAGCGTGTTCGAGGGCACCGCCGCGAAAAAAGTGGGCCAGTCGTGCCGCCTGGCGGTCGCGTCGGCGGTCAGGGATACGTGCAGCGACTGGAGACATCGCATGCGGGCCAGCAGCGCCGGCGGTGGCGGGACCGTGCCAGCGGCGACAAACCGAGTGCCAAGAGCGTCGGGAGAAAGCGGGATCAGAAAGCGGCGCGGCACAGCGAAGCGCGTCGGGTCGTTGGACAAGGCCTGCGGCGTCTGGGTGGCAACGTAAATGCACGGCATCAATTTCGAACCAGCACAGCTTGAATGCGGCACGACCGCGATGGGGGCAAATGAGGCATCAAAGGCGGTCTTGGAGCCGCTTGCACCCGCCGGTTCGAGGTGGAGAGGATGCGCAAGAACAGCGCGCGTGTCCTTGCCGCCCTTGGCGTCTTCAAATCGACAAAACCGCAAACCGGCGGACATGTCGAATGCAGAGGGTCAATGCGGCAGCGGCCTTGTGCGGCGAGGCCAGGGCCAGCGGGACGAGCGACGTGTCCGGCAACCGCGCGACAATCATGGCCTGCAACTCACAAGGAAGACACTCGAGAGGCGCCAATGGAACGCGAATTGGCGGGGCTCGGACTCGGGATTTGGGCGCAGATGAAGGCTCTTGGACTTGAACAGCATTGGGAGTGTCCTGGCAGCTGCCTCCATGCTTGCGGCGGCGCCGGAGCTTGCGGGGGCTCGGCAATGGCGGCGTCATTTGCGGTAGGTTGGTCATGAGGGTAAACAGGTCGGGGCCACGCTCATCGTTACGTCGATATTGGAATCACCTCTAGTGGACGACGACGACTACGACGAAACTGGCCAGAGGGACCAGAGGACTTCGCCATTTCTGGTCGTCCTTGGGCTGAGATGGAGCCTTGGCCAGAGACTTTCCGTTGAGGAGGCCAGAGCACGTGTGACTTGATTCGAGTCGGAAATGACGTGCGCCTGTGCACTTCATCAACCTCGTTTCGGCTCACTCGAGTGTTCCCCCTCCCGGGAACGGATATCGTCGCCATGGTACATTGCTGCCACTTGCTCGACAGCACCACGCACGGTCAACACGAAGAACACGATGAGCACGACCAGCACGACCAGCACGACCAGCACGACCAGCACAACTGGCACGCCGCACTATCTGCGCAACGAGCACTGTGGACCTCACCAACGACCGCACCCAAATCACCACTGCGACCGCCGTGATCGAAACGGATGCATGGCCGTGACCACCCCCGCCAGTCGCCCTGCGCTCCACGATTTCGACTCACAATCACACTGTGCTGCGATTGTCGAAATTGCACTTTCGTTGCGAAATCGTGCTTTGCCCGAATGGCGCTGTAGCGTGTCGGGATGGTGGCAGCGTCTCGTGTCCGAAATCGTTCCCGCGTGCTTCGCTCCGTGCGATACGCCGAAGCCGTGCCTGCGTGTTGAAGTCGTGCCGTCGTGTCGAAATCGTGTTGTCATGCCCGATCGGCTCTCGAGTGCTTTTTTTTTGCAAGCGGTTGCGCTGACCGTCACTTTGTGCCCGTTTTGCTCGCTAGTCCCACCGCAAGTTTGAGCACCCCCGCCACGGCTCGCTCGGTTTCCTGCCGCGCAAGCGCTGCGTGCGCTCGCGTGGTAAGGTCAAGTCGTTCCCCAAGGACGATGCCAAGAAGCCCGTTCACCTCACGGCCTTCCTCGGCTACAAGGCCGGCATGACGCACATTGTCCGCGACCTGGACCGCCCGGCGTCGAAGATGCACAAGAAGGAGATCGTCGAGGCCGTCACGATCATCGAGACCCCGCCCATGGTCATTGTCGGTGTTGTCGGTTACGTCGAGACGCCGCGCGGCCTGCGCACGCTCACGACCGTCTGGGCCGAGCATCTTTCGGAGGAGGTCAAGCGCCGCTTCTACAAGAACTGGTACAAGTCGAAGAAGAAGGCTTTCACGCGCTACACGCAGAAGTACGCTGACGGCGCCAAGGACATCACGCGCGAGCTCGAGCGCATCAAGAAGTACTGCCAGGTCGTGCGCGTGCTCGCCCACACGCAGATCCGCAAGGTTAAGATTGGCCAGAAGAAGGCGCACCTCATGGAGATCCAGCTCAACGGTGGCTCGATCGCGCAGAAGGTCGAGTGGGCCAAGGAGCACTTCGAGAAGGAGGTCGACATCAAGTCGGTCTTCGAGCAGGACGAGAACATCGACATCATTGGCGTCACCAAGGGTCACGGTTACGAGGGTGTCACGCACCGTTGGGGCACCAAGAAGCTGCCGCGCAAGACGCACCGTGGTCTGCGCAAGATCGCTTGTATCGGTGCCTGGCATCCGTCGCGCGTCATGTACTCGGTGCCGCGCGCTGGTCAGAACGGTTTCCACCACCGTACCGAGCTCAACAAGAAGATCTACCGCGTCTCGCATGGCGCTGAGGCCGGCTCGGGCTCGACCGACTTCGACATTACGGCCAAGACGATCAACCCCATGGGCGGCTTCCCGCACTACGGTATGGTCAACGAGGACTTCCTCATGATCAAGGGCTGCTGCGTCGGCACGCGCAAGCGCGTCGTCACGCTCCGCAAGTCGATGCTCGTGCACACGTCGCGCGCCTCGCTCGAGAAGATCTCGCTCAAGTTCATCGACACGTCGTCGAAGTTCGGCCACGGCCGCTTCCAGACGGCCGACGAGAAGAAGGCCTTCCTCGGCACGCTCAAGAAGGACCTGTAATTGGTGGGCCCTGTGTGGTGCTTGGCTCGGTGCTGGTTGGGTGCTTTGTCAAATACATGGCTCGGTTGATGAGGATTTTTCTGCTTTCTGTTGCTTGCCGCCTTGAGCTGCTTTTAGCATTCGTCGTGAGCGCAATTGTTGTCGCCCTATTTCGACGGGAGCCAACACAATTCTCGTCCACAAGAGAACTCGCCAGGGCCAAAACGACATGAAGCGACGCGAAACGACGCAAACCGACGCGAAACGACAGCCAGTCTGCAAACAGATGTGACAGTTTCTTCTGCTCGCAAACAGCTCCAACCAGCACGTGTGGACACCCATCAGCGGACGATCAACGGCAACCTGCCTCTTCCATCTTTTCTCATGTGCTTTCAGCTGTCTCGCCCTCGGCTCTCACACTGCAAGCCCGTACTGCCAGTGCGGGACCCTCATGGCGCTCGCTCATTCTCGCCATTGACGACCAACAACGAGCCATGGCAACTTCGACCGAATTTGAGACCGCCCAGCTGTTCACAGCCGACGCTCCCTCCTCGGACCACGAGAGCGACAGATATTAATTCTCTGTTGATTTCGAACCCCCAGCCGCACCGAAACCCGCCCTCACCCTCGACTTGGCCGTCCCATCCGACAACTCGTTGCCGTCGTTTTGTTTCAAGAGCGACCCGGACAACTGATGCACTGTCCCGCGCCAATTCATCAATTTTATTCGTTGTCGTATTCCCGTCCCCAATACCGACGCAGGCGCTACAACCATGGACCGATCTTGGAGGCTCCTAGTTCGTCTTCCTGTCCTCAAGACCATTCTCACTACTGGAAGCTGACAATCAGGCATGGGTGACAGTGGAAATTTGATTTGGTTTCTGATTTTTTACCCGCGTTCTTTGTTGGCCTGCCGTCGTGATCATGGATGTTCACGTTTGGTACTTCTGAAAACAAAACGAGCAAAGGAGAAAAACCGGGTGGGATCTATGGCATCCGCACAATACAGGTGGGTACCTGTTGATGGCAGAAGGCATGAGCAGCAACCGTTTGCGTTGAGTCAAACGACCACGCACCGCGTTTTCGGCGGTGGATGGGTTGGTGGAGATTTGCCGCACCAACTGAGATCCACAAACCAGTGAGCCGTGGTCAATGCCGGCGCGGGTGAGCGGAGGCCGTGCCGAAAGGCCGGCGCGGATACCCGATGATTGGGTGAGAGTGTCAGCGCGCGATTGGAGCACATCGCCGTCGACCTAATCGCTGAACCAATCTCGTGTGGAAATGGGTGGACAACATCTCGCCGTTGTATCAAAACCAATACTATCAACAACCGATTATGGAGGGGATGTCGCGAAGGGGAACAATCGCATGCAAGGTGCACGAAGATGGGCACGCCAGAGAAAAAAGGAGAGACACACGACGACCGTGATCCAACAACACGGATCCAACAACACGGGAGGGGAGAGAGAGCGACCAAAACTGAATCTGTGGGACGGGACGGGACGGGCGCGCGGCTTGGCTCTACTGCCCCCTGCGCCGATGATCCCGCTCTAGGCCGCACGCACCCTACGACGGCGGCGGCGACTGCTTCTGCGACTGCGTCGACGGCGTGCGCGTCGGCTGTTGTGGGACGGGACCCGCAAGAGGCGGTCTTTGCTGCTGCGACGGTGCACGCGCGAGCGGCGAGCCTTGCTGCTGCTGTGATGCGGCGCGGTTCAGCTGCGCTTGTTGCTGCAGCGACGGCGCACGGTTCAACTGCTGTTGCTGCGACGGTGCGCGCACAAGCGGCGCGCCCACACTCGACCCTACCACCGACGTCGCGGGCGTCGCACCAACAACCGATGCAGCTGCGGTGCTCGGCGGCATCTGCTGCTGCGGCGCGTAATACTGCGGCGCCATCGTGGGCGACGCGGCCATGTAATACATGCTCTGGTGCCCGCCGGCGGTCGCGGCCGGGTACGCCATGGGCGTCAACGCAATCGCCTGCCCGGTGACCGGATCCAACGTCACGGGCACCGGCGCGCCCGTGACCGGGTCGTACGCCATATACTGCTGTCCCTGCGGCGCGCCGTACATACTGTGCATCGTGCCAGACGCCGCCGACGCCATACCCGTCGCCTGCATCTGGATCGGTTGCGGGCCGGCCGACTTGACCGGGTCCATGTAGAGCTGGCCCGTGGTGGTCGCGATATTGCCGCCGCCCATGGCCGCGGTGGGCGCCGCGGGCTTCATGCCGTCAATCGGGTTCGCGCCCATCGGGTGCAATCCGGGATCCCGCATCCCGCCGGACCCGCGACGGCCAATCGTGCGCGACAGACTACGGCCGAGCGACTTAAGTGCCGATGGCGACTCCCCCGACTTGGACCGGGACCGGTTCATGGCGACAAACGCAACAACCACAATCCCCGCAGCGGCGACCCCCATGATAATGCCCGCGACGGGCACGGGCGACGAATCCGACGACGAGGACAACGTTCCCGAAATCGCATTGGGCAGGTACTGCTTTTTCCAGTTGGTGATGATCGTCGGGCACTGCGACTTGACGACCGGGTCCAAATCGGTGCACGAGTCGGCGCGCACGCACGCCGAGAATTGCGACCAGTACCCGCATTTGCCCATACCGCCTTCGATCGTGTCGCCGGACAGGCAAGTGTCGGCATTCGACGACCGCATGACCGAGGTTTTCAGCGTGGTTACGTACTGCGCGCCCTTGGCCTTGTACTCGGCGGGCATGTTGCAGAGCGTCGCGTTGTCGAGGTTCGATTGCACCAGGGCGGCGCGCGCGTCCATGGTGGCCGCGCAGATCGGGAAGACCGAGTCGACCGAGCACGGGTCCTGTTTGTTCTTGAAGAAGGTGATGATGTCGACAAGGAACGCAGAAATGTAGTAGCGCTATTGAAACGAGAAGGACGGGGTCAGCGCAGATCCTGACACATCGTTTCGCAGGAAGTGAGCCATCGAAGCGTACCTGATCCGGCAGCTTGCACCCGGCCATGCGCTCATTGTAGAAATCGACTTCGTTCGAGACCAAAGACCACTTCCCGGACCCCCACAGGTTCATGAACATGGTAATGTCGGTGAAATTGGACGGGAACACGGTCGGGTCGTACTTTTCCGCAAACCGGTCCTGGAAGTAGGGGCGCACGTCGACGGGCAGATAGGCGTTGGTCAAGGCTATTCGGCGCGACACAAAATGCAAGGTCATGAGTCAAAATAGCCGGTCGGATGGTAGTGAATGGTTGATCCGCCAAGCCCAAGCTCGAAATGGGCCATGAACACGCCAAGCAGACGCGCCACCAATGACCGCCCTTCGACCCAAATGAGAATGAAGACGTACTGCGCAACGTCCAAATCTTGCTCAGCACCAAGCACTCGACCTTCTTGCCCTTGGGCACGCACCGGCCTTCCTTGCACGGGTCGTTTTCCGGGTCCTCGTCGTCGGTCGACGTTGGCGACGGCGACGCCTTGTTATTGCTCGTCGGCGATGCGTCGGCCTTGTTGTCCTTTGTCGGTGACGGCGACGGCGACGGCGACGGAGACGCTTTGCTGGGCGACGGAGAGGGCGATGCATTGGACTTGTTGTCGTTACTGGTTGGGGACGGCGACGCGTCGGCCTTGCCCGCGGGCGAGGGCGAGGCTGCTGGGGGGGACCCACCGCCCGACTTGTCGCCGCCCGAGTCGGCGGCCACGACCACGTCCTTGTTGTCCGTGGCGAGTGCGGCACCGGCTTGTGGGGCCGCCAATGCGGTGCGCGGAGCGGCACTCAGCGCAACGACGACGAGCAACAGCGCGAGGACCATGGCAAGGACCGCAGCGGGCCACCGGCGGCGGTGCCGGCGACGTGACGGCGCGGTACGGGCGGGCATGGTCGGTCACGAATTCGTTCGTGAGGGCAAGTCAGCGGCAGTGGGCCGTGAACGTCCAGCGTGGTCGGGCACGCGCGCTTGCTTGCCGGTCGGTGAGGGGTCCGAATTGGTGGGTCGGTCGGGAGCGCGGGGGGATGGCGGCCGGCCGTGTCTATGGGGGGTCGCGGTCGCGCGGGCGGCGAATGCGGCAGGTTCTTGGCGCGGCCGCGGTCTATGGGGAGAGGGACGAGGGCTAGTCGGCGACGACGATATCGTCGTCGGCGACGTCGTTGCGTGCGCGAAAGGAATGAGGACCACGTTCAAGTTCTTCTGGCTGCGGCTGGTGATGGTCGTGTTTGTGTGTTTGCGTGTTTTCTGAGTGCGAAAGATCGATTTGTCTGCAGCAGTGGCGAAAGTGGTCCCTGCCCAGCCACCTGCCACACGGGTCATTGGTGGCCAAGGGGCTCGTGCGACGCGTAAATCGGGGCGCAACACGGTTTCGGCGCAATGCGGCAAAACAAGCGTTTCACCTGGGCCGTCCTCATTCGCACGTGCAACATGGGAGACACTGTTGACCACGGTCCCATGCCGACACCTCAGCAACGACAAAGGCGGCAGCGCACTTCACGGAGCCGGCGCTCATGACCGGCATCTAACGACATATTTTTACACTCAAACACGACCCGACACGCGACCTCCACCCACCGTCAACCCGCCATCTCGCCGTCGGTCCGGCTGATCCACTCGCCCACGATCTCAGCAAACTCGGTCGGCCGCTCGGCATGCGGCCAGTGACCCGCATCCATATCCACCATCTCGCTCCGCGGGAACCACGCCTTGATCTTGTCCAAGTGCGCGTCCTGAATATACCCGCTCCTGGTGCCACGCACAAACAGCGTCGGGCGGTCATAGACCGTCGCATTTGCCGGCGCCAGCTTCCCGTCGTGCTGCGGCAACGTAAACTTCCACATGGTCGGCATAAACTGCGCGATCGCCGGCAGGTTCACCCGAAACTTCATGACCCCGGGCTCGTTCGGGTCCGGGACCAAGTTCGTCAGTAAGAAATGGCGCAGGTTGATGTCGGGCACGGCCGACTCCATGAGCCGGTGTGCGTCACGCCGCGAATGCACGCGCGCAGCGTCAATCTCTTGCATGATCTCAAGGTATCGGACAAACGACGTTGACGGCGGCATCACGCATGGTGCCACGTCCACAACGATCAGGCGTCGGAACAGGTCCGGGTGCGTAATGGCCGCGACCATGGCGACGCGGCCGCCGAGCGAGTGGCCCATGAGCGTGGCGTGGTCGGTAGGGAGGGATGTGGCGAGCTGCGTCACGTCAGCGGCCATACTGGCATAGTCCATGTGCGGCGTGTGCGGCGACGTGCCGTGGTTGCGCAGGTCGACGGGGATCACGTTGCGCGGCGTGGTCAAGTGTGCGGGCAGCTGGGTCTGTGCCATGGTGCGCCAGTTGGCCTTGGACCCGAATAGGCCGTGCAGGATCAGGACCGGGTCACCCATCGCGGGTTCGCCGGTGGGCGGAGCGTGCACGGTATGGCTGAGCGGGACGGTGACCATGGATCTTGTTGCTCTTGCAGTTATTGTTAAAATGGTGGTGGCAGTGGGCAGGACGGCACGGACCGGGCCCGTGGCCCACCTGGAGGCCGAGCAGATCATGGTGGAGCGAGTGCGGGCAGTGCCGAGCTGCTGCGGGTTATGGTGCAGAGGTGGATTTGCGCTGTCGACGACGTTGACGATCGTTGACGACGGCAGATGTTCATAAGTGATCAGCAGTGTTGATCACTGCAAGTCGCGCGTGAGCGGCCGTGACCGTGTCGCTTTGCGGTGGACACGGCCCCTTCGTTTTTGGAGCCAACCGGGAACGATTCAGCACGACGAGGCCAACATCCATCACATCCGACAACCCGGCGCCACTGTTTCACGACGTTGACGCCCTTCGCCACCGTCGCCAGCCCTGCAGCACGGACCCGCCGCAGCACCTTTGGCGCCGACCAGTCTGCAACCGAGAGCGCCCGCCCGACTGCACGTCTACCGCGCCTACACGCGCGCCCAGCTCACGCTCCCCAGCTGTGATCATCGTCTTGACTACACGCTGCGATCTGCTGCAAAGCATCAACGAGAAACGAGATATCGGGAACGAGAACAACTGCAGGAAACGGGAACAACAACAACTATGGCCGGCACCGTGCTCAAGTCGTGCGCGCTGTTCACGGCCCTCTTCATCGCTGCGCTCGCCGTGGTCGCTGCCTTCTACTGGCCCGCGATCCAGCGCACGCACGAGCTGTGGTTCCCGACGCGCGTCTCCAAGAACCTCGACCAGTGCACCTACCTCGACAAGAACCTGTTTGGCTGCGAGGATATCGTTGTGCACGGCAAATACGCCTACCTCGGTACGTACTCTGCTTGATCTTGCCGGTGTGGGACTCCTGCCAAATGGCGCATTTCTGACCGACGCGTCGTCTACTTGCAAAGCCTGCGCCGACCAGCAGGCGCGCACGGGCTTCTGGCCGCCGCTCGGGTTCCTCAACAAGTCGACCGACACGACCATGAAGGACCAGGTGCTCGTCTACGATTTCGAAGAGCAGACTCTCACGCCGCTCGCCGTGCGCGGGTACAATGGCGATTTCTCGCTGCACGGCTTGTCGGTCATCGACCACCACATCAAGAAGAACAAGGTGACGCTGCACCTCGTCAACCACAAGCGGTCGGGCAGCTGCATTGATATCTTTGACCACCGCGTGTACGTTGTTCCTCTCCTTCCTCTGATCGAAACCGCGCGACTCGTTCGACTGATCCTTCTCCACCCACCATAGCGGCACCAACGAGCTCCTCTATGGCGAGACCGTGTGCGACCCCTTGATCCGGTCGCCCGACGCCATCATTCCGCTCACGCGCAACTCGTTCTACATCACCAACTACCTGTCGATTGGGCCGAACGTGACCAAGATGGATATTGTTCTTGACATGGCGCTCGCGCGACCCACGTCCGACCTGGTCTTCCGCACTGAAGACGGCCAAATCAAGATGGTGCGTAACGGCATCAAGGGCGCCAATGGGCTTGCGCTCACGGCCAACAAGAACCAGTTGTGGATGACCGAGTCGCTCTCGTACGTTGTCTTCTCTTCGTAACGCGTGTGTGATGGATGGTGCAGTGAAACTGACAGTTTGGGATAGGGGTGAGCTGTGGATCTTCGACATCCAGGCCGACGGCTCCCTGCGCGAATCCGAAAAGCGCATCACGCTCTCCTTCTTCCCAGACAACGTGCATATGGTCCCGGAAACCGGCGCCATGGTCGTCTCCGGCCCGGGTGGGATGCTCAACGCCGCGCGCGCCGACGGGTACCAGTTCCGGTACCAGCCCGACGCGAACCCGCCTTCGTCCAAGATCGCGTCCAAGGGCTCTTCCCCTAAGCCCGCTCCCGCGGCCAGCAAGAAAAAGGACGCGCTGCCCCTCGGCCCCGGTGTTCCGTCAGTCGTCGCGATCGTGACAAATGCGACCTCGCACCACGACCAGTTCTACGGGCAAAAGTACGTGCCGCGCGAAGTTTTTGTGGACCCGAAGGGCAATTACTTGTTTGCCGCGTCGGTTGCCGCTGTGCATTGGCCGTCGCAGACGGTATTGCTCGGTGGACCTATGATGAAGGGGGTTGTCAAGTGTCCGTGGCCCGCGGGCGCGGAGAAGGCGCCGGTCGCGGGTAGGAAGAAGGCGGCTGCGGAGAAGAGCGAGCTGTAAGGACGCGATCGAGTGCGCGTGGGAAACTGGAAATGGCCGATCGGTTGACGGCGGCGGGGCGGATACCCGCGAGCGCGCGGGATCCGCGTATGGATATCATTGTTATGCAGTTTTGATCCGAATAAAGACAACACAACGGCGCCCACGACTGCGGCTGCCTCGAAAACATCCGCGTTTGTGGACCAGGACCCGTCGTCCTCGGACCAGGACCCGTCGTCCTCGGACCAGGACCCGTCGTCCTCGGACCAGGACCCGTCGTCCTCGGACCAGGACCCGTCGTCCTCGGACCCGACCTGCCATGCTCTCGACCTTCACGCCAGGGCAGAGACGGGCCGAGAGATTTGAGATGGCGGAGGACGACTCGCGCGAGAGCAGACGGCGCGCGTGAGGGCCACGACCACGGAGGATCATGGGGAGGATCATGGGGCCGCGGCGCATGCCACGGGACGAGCGACAGGGACGTGCAGTCTGCGGCTGCCGCGCCTCGCTTCAACAAGCCGGCCGGGAAGCCGCCGTTCCCGCTTTACGCGCCGCAACATGGCGGCCCACGCGTGCCGAAGCTGCTTCCGCTCTCCTCTCCTTTGCTCTCGACCCTCCACCCCGTCGACGTGCTCTTGCACGCCGTCCACTGCACGACCAACGAACACGTCGCCGTCTTGCTGCACGAGCGACGCTCGCCACCAGCTACCGCACACCGACGCCGAACGACTTTGCACGACAAGGTTCCCTCTCTGACAACCGCGCCAACCAACGACCAACGACCAAAACCATCAGCACAACAAGTCGCGCGTGCTCACCGGCCATCGGTGACCCGTCAACACTGCTGCGAGGGTTCGCCGCGTACGTGCATCGCGTTTGGGCCGTCAAGAGCCTCGTTTGCGGCTGATCAGCAGTCGCTCTAACCGCGCCCGGCACGCCTGCCCGCTGCGAGCACGCTGCGCCGAACTGCCGTGCGCGCGTCGCCAAATCGAACTTGCTGCAAACGTTGCATCAGCCGACGCGCGCGACACAGCCCCCCCGCTTCTTTGCTGTTGGGACGAGCGACGTGCGATCAAGGTGTGTTCTGGACGTGTCGGTCGTCGTCGCGATTTCCGGTCCGCGGCACGGCCGCTCTGTCGCCGATACTGACGCTTGGTCTCGACTTGTTTGCTCGGGTTGCTCCTCTGTCGTCCAGAAGCGCAACGCAACGCTGAAGCAACGCCAAAGCATCGCTGCACCTTACCTGCAGCGCGGCCGGCACACCTTGCCGTCCTGCGCAACCCAACGCAGCCATGGTTCGCCCCAGCACCGACTCGGGACTGACCGCCATGTCCGCACCACGAAAACCGTCGCTGGCCCCGTCCGCGGCCACCACCGCCGCCACCAACGGCGCCCACTCGACCGCCGCCGCCTCCACTACCATGAACGGCCCCATTTCCCGAAACGGCGCGCCCTTTGCGTCAGTCGGCGACCTGCTTTGGCAACACGGGTACTACTCGGACGTGACGCTCGACTTCAACGACCAAGCCGCCATGTGTGCCACGCTTGGGCTCGAACCGCGACTGCACCTGCATGCTGCCGTTCTCGCGCAATGCGCCTTCTTTGCGTCCCAACTCCGGTCGCTCGTCACCGCCGCGCGTGCCCCGGCGCGCGGGAAACCCGTGCCCGCGGCACGGAACGTTGTTATCAAGATGCCCGGCCGGTCGTCGGCGCTCGACTTGCAGGCGTTTTATACGGCGTTGCGACTGCTGTATACGAAACGGTTCAACGCGGAATTGGCCGCGGCCAACGAGGACGCGCCGGATTTGGCAGTCGCCGTGTTGGGCGTCTGTGTCGAGCTCGAGTGGGACGAGGGCGTGCACGAGTGCTGGCAATGGCTCGCAAAGTATTGTCGCCCAGTGGTTCCTCGAAGTCGGCCGCGTGTCGGGACGGCGAGTTCGCTCGCGACAGCCGCAACGACCGTGCGGACCGAAGACCTGGCCAGCGAGGAGGAGGTGGAGGAGGAGGTCGACGTGCATGACGGTAACAGCGGTGGTGGCAATTTCTCGCTTCTCGAAAAGCTTGCCACGGCGTACCCGACGCTGCGCGACCTGTATGATACGGAGGTTGCTGCGGCTGAGGAGGCGGCGGGCCGCGCGGGCACCGAATACCAACCGCCAGGCACGCCGCAGTCGGCGCACTTGACGCTGCAACCAGACGGTGGAGAAGGCGTGGAATCGGTGCCCGATGGCGGTAGCGGGAGTAACGGCACGTCGTCGCGTCGTCCTTCGGCCGATGCCGGGTCGGATGGTGCCAATGTCGAGGTCCCGGTGCCCGTTGTCCCGTCCGCCGAGGAACTGCGCGGGTCGCTCATTCTGGACCTGGGCGAAAAGGACGAAAACGACCCGGACCGGACCGAGGCCGACCTGGCCGACGAGAGCGACGACGAGGAGGAGGACCGACTCCAAGCGCGATATGGCGACGACGGTGTCCCCGAAAGCGCGCGTGTCGGGAGTTACCTGAACCTTACGACGCTCGCGCAACTGCTCTTGAACGCTGCGCAGGCCTACTCGGTCATTTCCACGACTGACGCGAACCCGACCGCAGCCGCCAGCACGATGCCGCACGACGCGTCTGACGATCCGGACCTGGCGGAGTACCTTGCGCTCGACCGCATGGTGAAACTCGAGCTCGAGCACAATGCGCACGACCTCGACACGACCAACCACGTGGCCGTCTCGGGCGAGGCCCTGCTGGGAGCCATGGACCAGGTCCTGACCGACGTCGCGCAATTGTCGATCCAGTACCTGCGCGCTGCCGACCCGCGCGCACCACCGCCCACGGCCGGGACCTCTGGTGACGTGCCGCTCCGCCTTCTCGCGCTCGGCCGCATGGCCACCTACCTGCTCAAGCGCGCGACCGAGCACGCGATCCTGAACGGCCACCGAATGCTGCTTGTCCTGCAATACGTGGCCAAATTCGAGTACCTGATCTCGACGATTGCGCACGGCAGTGTCGTTATGGCCACTCCCGCATCCATGCGCCCGCCCGGTACCGACGTGACGACGCACCGACAACAAGTCGCGCACGACCTTGTGCACAACCTCCTCCCGACTGTCTTTGTCGAGACCTACGCGTTCATTCTCGAATTGCAAGTGCCGTCCAACACGGCCGACCGGTACCTGACATCGGCCCAAGCCACGGCCATGGCCATCCGCGTCTTGCAACTCGTCTCGCACCCGCGGTGGCGCGCTTCACTGCGCGCGTACCTGTGCACGGCCGATACGCCCTGGGATGCGTACCTCGCCCTGCTCATGGACGAGATTCTCGACCGCCGCGACCGGAAAGAACTGATCACGGCGCTGATTCTCACGCAGCGGTTGGGTGCCGAAGTCGCGCGGCACCATTACCCGGACCTGCACGTTGCGCGGCGCGACCGCGCGGGTTGGATTCCACGTCGGTTAAGGCGCAACACGTCGCAGAACTCGTTACGGTCGGGAGTGTCGACGACGTATGCGGTGAGCGGCGCGTTGTCGAGTGCTGTCGTTGCGCAGCATCGCGGGAATGCGCCTCCAAAGGGGGCGGGGGGTCGCGTGCATCGTCGCCAGTCGACGTACCGGAAAGTCTTGTTGCGCCGGCACTCGGTGTTGACGCCGGATATGCAACGGCAGCTCGAGGAGATGCTCGAGCTCGATGCGGCCGCGGCTGCGGGACGCCGGTCGGCCGAGTTTGGATTGTCGGCGCCGAGCACACCGGCGAGCACCGTGGGTCCGTCGCCGCTCGCTTCGGGCGACAATGGCGACGGTCAAGCCGATGCGGGTGCCGCTGCCGCTGCCGCTTCCGCTTCTGCGAGTGCCAGCATCGACCAGGACGACAAGGTCCTCGGCAAAGCCAAACACCTGCAGTCCTCATTCTCGAGCGGCGAAAATTACGTCACGACCGAATCCTCGTCGGAAGGCGACGAGCTCGACGACCACGTGCACGAGCGCGCACCCGCCATCGTCGAAGACCTCGCCAAGACCGCCGCGACTGTCGCCGACTCGCCCGAGTACGCGCGCATTCTCGCCGAGTCGCATCTGACCTTGCCGGACCTGCCGACGGCCGTCGCGCCGAAATCCACCGCGGCGCCATCTGCACTCGACCACGCGCCGCTGCACGAGATCATGGCCGGTCGCGCGACGCTGCAGCGGATGGCGCAGGAGCGGTACCTGGTCGCGCTCGCCGCGGGCGCAACCGCGGCGGTAGTCCCACGGCCATCGGCGGCGTCGGCGGTCGAACCAGATCGTGAGGATCCCATGACTACCGCGTCTGCAGCTGCACCATCGCCAGCGCCGTCGACAATCGGGAGGTGGCGGAGGTTGCGGAACCCGCTGCGCAAGTCCAAGTCGCGCGAGACCGACTCGTGACAGCGATCGTTTCTTTCGCTTTTGACTTGTTTTGGAGCGCGGCCGTGATGGCCGTGCATTTGGGGACCGCGCCGTTGGCATGTCCTGACCCGTTCGACGCTCCATACCTTTCCCTTTCTGTTCCCATGCTGTGCCTGTATTATTCTTCCCCACCGCACCTGTGCTTTTCCGCTCGCCTTTCGCCAACTGGAACCATTTGTATCGCTCGCCCATCGTTGTCCACACTCTCTTCTTCGTCCGATGCTTTCAACGCACGGAATACCCCACTCACCCTGCAGCACCTCGCCTTTTCGCTCTTTGGTCGCAACGTCGAAGCTCTCACCATGAATAGTAATAGCATGTAGCTCACAGTCTAGCCCAATCCATTTGCCTTGTTCCAAACAATCATCCACTCTGCGCATTTTGTCTCTTGACGGAGGGAAACACAACTTTCCCAGCATACCCGTCCATCTTTCCGTGCAGCGCGGCCCAGTCGCACAGCGCGTACTCTCCCCCATCCCACACCCCGCTTATATACGACCTTCTCCACCCGGTCTTACCCTCGCGCATCGCCCCGTCCCTCTGCTTCCACAACTCGTGTATGAAACGCCTCCGCCGACACATCCACCTTGACCGCATCTTCGAACAACCTTCCCCACTCACCCACGTCAATCCCCGCGGGTAACGACACGACCACCAACAGTCTCTGCACCGCCACGAGCACTCTTACCACCTCCTCTGCGCTCTCTCGCGACTTGATCGGGCCCTCGGGCACTGCATCCTCCGAATCGAGCGCGCCCGTCGCCGCAGCGTGAACGAATTGCATGAAGGACGGCCCTGATTGATCGGGTGACCACACGTACGCGAGGTCGATGGCCGTTTGGCGGATCGGGAGCGGGAAGTGCCGCAGGAGGGTCATGGCGGCGAGTGCGCGGGGGTAGGCGGGAGTCGTGTGAGGTGGAGATTCGGCCGGGTACAGCGTGGTGGTCGTGGAGACCAGCGGATCGGTGATACGGTGGGGACCGAGACGGCCATGAAGGGCGGGGGCGCTTGGAAAGACTTGTCAGCGCCTTGTTTCGACTGAAAAGGCGCTCGGGACGGTGGCGCATGCCGCGTGGTCTCTCGCGCCGGTCATGCTCGCTGAACCCTTGATCGCGGTAGAGTCACGGGCTGTGTCCTGGTGGAGAAACATGAGGCACGTGCAAATGAGCGACTGGCACGAATTGTGGATCGGTTGACGGCACTGGAGTATGGCCCGTATCCAAATAAGCGCCGATCGGGCTGATGCCTGACCTTGCACGTTGGCGGTGTGTCGTCCCTCGACAAACCGAGCATGGTCGCAGCGAGTGGATTGGTCACGGGCGCATCCGCGTCGCCCGAGACGGTGGCAGACGGCTCTTCGTTATCCGATACGATCTCGGCGCGAGGTTTGGCCATCAGCCTCCCCCTCGCATCGCGCGTCATGCACTTGGCGAGACGCGCGCGTGCGGCCTTGACGCGCTTCGACTTGCCGTAGTTCAGCGGCTTGCCCCATGGCGATTTTCTCTTGCTTTTTCTGGCCATGGTGGTTGTTGATTTGCATGGAGTCGCGGTGGCCGAGAGATGGGTCGTTGCCTTGATCTGCGCGGTCCACGTCGACGGTGGCTGTCTTTCGATGCAGCAGCGCGTCAAATTTTATAGGTACATACAAAAATCTCATCTGTGACACAATCAAAAATGCCTCACCAACACGCATCCACGCTCACATATCCTCGCCAATCCCGCCCGCGGGCGGCCCGTCTCCTCACGCGCGCTCCTCGCCATCCATCTCCTCGAGCTCCACGATCCACTCCAAGAACTGATCCGGCGTACCTGCCACCACCACCGCCCACTCGAAAAACTGGCGCCGTTTCGCCAGTGCGATTCCCGGCCAGGACGCGGCCACTTCAAGCCGCGCAAGCGCCGCCTCCACTTCCTCGTCCGGCCGGTGCACGTCGCTGCGCGGTACGGGACCGAGCGAAATCTGGCCGGCGGGAACGACGGCGCCTGAAATCGCGCCGTAGACGTACTGCGCACACGAAACGACGTCGTTGGGCGCCCACGCGTCGGGCATGTGCGCGAGGTCCCAGGCGACACGGCGCATGGGTTTCGGGAAGTCGAGTAAAAGTGCGGTGGCCGCGGCGGTGCGCTTGTATTCGGGCCGGATCCAGCTTTCGGTATCAGGTGACGGGACGCGCGGCGGGTCGGTTAACGGTGTCCTGCTGCTGGTGCTGCTCGTGCTGGACGGCTCAGTCTTGACGTGGGTGGCGGGTGTGGCGGGGTCGTGCGACGAGGGCCTGTTCCTGCAAGCTTGGGTGGTCTGTGTCGCCGTCGCGCGCGCGAGAGCAAGCCGGGTTAGTTAACGATCTCACAGGGCAAAAAAAAAAAAAAAAAAAACCGCTCGACAAAACAGTTGTGTACCGGTAAGCTCGGAGAAGCCTTTTGCCGTGCACGCTTGGCAGGCAGCCGTGTCAACGGAACAACATCGCCACGCACAACACGCTTCGTCGGCTGCCGTGCGAGCGGGGATGCGTCGCCGTCGCTCGCGGCACGCTTCACCGGCAGCCGTGCGCGTGGAACCACCTCGTCACGCACTGCGTTCGACCGTGTAAGAGCAGGTACTGGGGATTGTGAGTTTGATGGTAACAGCGGACCAGGAGTAGCGGCAAAGCCCGTGTTCGAGGGCATGAACACCTCGATCGAGAGGTGTGTGCTTTCCGTATCTTCCTCGTCATCAAAATCGGCGCAATCAATGCGCGAGCATCTCGAGGAGCAGCTGGGCGTTGTGTGAGCGCGGGGTTGGGCGAATAGGTGACTTTACCGCCCGCCGAGCTGCCCGCCAGGAATGCTGCAATCGTAACAGGCCGCGAAATGGCACTCGGTGCGCCCGCGACCAGATTCGCATCAAACAGTCCGACGCTGTGGCTGCGTTCGGGACGAACATGTTCCATTTCGTCACGGTGCTCCATGATCTTTTCGTCGCTCGCGTCTCGTCGGTCGCGTCCTTGTCGTTGTTTCTGCAGGGCGCATTTGTCACAATCGGGTGCAGTGGCTTGGCTGGTGAGTGGCTGCAAATTACGGGCTCCTTGGATGGCTCAACGATTCCAGTCACGGCAGTCTGTAAACTTGAGGGCCGCCGTTGCAAACCGTGACGAGATGTGGATCGGCAAGCGCGCCGTCCGCAGAACATCATCACCAGTCTGGTGCTGTCACACTCACCAAAGCCCTGCAACCCATTCAAAAGACATAAATACTCTTTCATCAGCAGCCGCAAAAACAGATGCTGACGTTCCTTACTGTTGTGAGTATACTGGGCAGAGATGAAGGAGCAAACGCAACTGATCCAGAGTGGACAAGCGCAAGCGTCTCTGTGCCACGCTGGTACTCTTTGGCCAATGCTTTCTGTCGCATTGATCTCTCGACAGCAGTGGGATACTTTCGCTCTACCAACGAAGAACGAACTCTGCATGTCACAGAATTCAAAGCATGCCTTGAAATTAAGATAGAGAACGAGACTCGAAAGTGTGAGGTGTGCGCCGCTGAAACCTTTGGTGAGTACTGCAGCGTTCTGTTGCAGCGTCACGGTTGTGGTCACTGTGGAAACGTAAATGTCGACCGGAATTGCTGGGCGAGCGCGCACAAAAGTTCGTGGTTGGGCGGCAGCATCAGCGACGCGTCGATCTCACGCAAAATCGTCACAACGTGAGCCAACCAGGACATGAAACTGCACACCAGCTCCTCGTTGAGCACACCGAGCGTCGCCTTGACTTGAAACCGCTCTCCCAGAGGTGGATGATGGCGAAGACTGGCCGATTGGTCACTGTCAACCAGCCCAACTCGACCAAGGACATCCAACACAGTCCCTTTCCCATATGCCCTCCCCACTTTGAACCACTCTTATCCCAAATTCATAGCCTGGTTGTCTCCCTTTGGTCCATGCTTTTCCTAAATCGAGTATGGTTTTCCCGCTTTGCGTTTTGGGTTGTCCCACTTTGCATTGGGGATCCCAATCTTTTCCTGGCCATCCCACTTGTTATTTGGATATCCAACTTGATTTCACGTTATCCCACCTGTTTTCGCCAAGTCCCAGAATGAGTAAAACGTCCCACTTTGCTCTTGCCTCGTCCCATTTGGGACCCGTAATTTCCCACATGCTTGATGCTTTTCCCACTTTGAACCTGAAAAGGAGTATTTATGCACGATGCTGCTGGTCCTCTATCGCGTCGGAGCGCATCGATGCTGTGCCGGATACGACGCGCGCACGGGCCCGCGCTGTCTCTGTTCTGGAACCAGATGTGTGTGACCAACAACCATGATCCAACCTGTCGCAAGTCTTGCACAGCCAAACTCTTCGTGAGAATCACAATACTTCGGCTGTTGCGCATCAAACCAAGAAATTTGATTTCGCTCATACTTTTAACAGCACCAACCATCAGTTAACCGCGTTTTATAACAAGCCTTGACAACGGCATGCCCGTGGCACGGTAACCAGCATTGTGTACTCGGCTTCAGTCTGACCGCACGCTATGCCCGAGCACGCGTTCAATCTCCCCATAGC
The DNA here is from genome assembly GCA_000151295.1 of Allomyces macrogynus ATCC 38327. Lineage (NCBI taxonomy): Eukaryota > Fungi > Blastocladiomycota > Blastocladiomycetes > Blastocladiales > Blastocladiaceae > Allomyces > Allomyces macrogynus. Next base: position 770,174 of record GG745354.1, on the reverse strand, counting down.
TAATTGATGCGGCATTGTGATGGTTGGAAGCTGGCCGAGGTTTTGGGCAACGTGGTGCACTTGCATCCTGCCGAACAGCAACGCCCGCATGGGTAGCATCAAGATGTCGGCCGCCAACGTGTTTGTCGAGACAGGCAACCGTGGACGTGTTGCCCGCTGCACCAGTACCCCTACCCGCGCCATCCACTCGACAAACTCGTCCACCAACCCCGTGCACTTGGCGGCCCACTCGATAAGGCGTTGGCGCCGAACGACCAGCCGGTGCAGAGCCGCTTCCACATCCGTGCGCGCCACGTCGTCACGCGCAATGGGCCCGGGCGGCACTTGGTCGGCGGCGATCCACGTGCCCGTGACAAAGGCATAGACGACTGGCGCAAACGCGACTGGGCCCCAAATGTTGGGCAAGAGCGCAAGGGTGCGGCCGAGGTCGCGCACTTGGGCGGGGAAGTAGTGCAGTCATGCCGTGGCGGCAATCGTGCGCTGGAACGCATCGGTTTGGTCGAGGTTGTTAGGCATTGGTGCAGCGCGGGCCACGGCTCGGTCAGCCGGCTGGGAAGCGCGAATCACCGTGGCAGGTGGTGGTGGCGGCGGCGATCCTCCATCCTGGACACAAAAAAACGGCTGATGAGCGGGCGGAGAAGATACATTGGAAATGAGAAAGCATGACCGCTGCAAGACAGCATGACCGTTGCGGGAAAACGGGAACGCGAGCATATCACCTCGGTTCGTACACTTGATATTACTGCTGATGCCTGCAAAGCAAGCCGTGCACATTTTGGCGATGGCAGAGCCGTTGCGCCCATATCAGCAGCGGCGCGCTTGGACTCTGTGGCGGATTCAGGGGACGCTTTGGAGTTGACGAGGGCAAACGTGGAGTGGGTGCCGACTAACTTGACGGGCTTTTGCCCATGTCATGCTTAATGACGGCGTCGGGTTCGTGATGCTGCGCCTCGGTCCATCCACACAAGATCGGGTGGGCGCGACAAAAGTCCTAACGGGTGGGGAAGCATTGTTAGAGCATGTCAGGGACGCAATTGCCGGCAAAAGTAGTCTTGGACAGGTCCGAGAGCCTGAGTGGCAGTAACAGGTATGTGGCAGACACCTCGACACGCCTCATGTCAATACCAGCCTGACTGCCCCCAAGTTTGACAAGTCGTGGATAATCATTTCCGACTTTCTCTTCTTTACGCGCGGCACCGCCGCCCCATCCACCGTTGCGCTACAATGCGTCGGGCCAGAGTGTCAGTATTTAGTGCTATAACTGTCAACCGAGCAGCCGCAGCAACCACACACATCGCCGACACGATCACATCGGTAAGCTTTTCATGCACGTGTGGATCTGTCTGACCGCAACCGGCGCATGCTCAAGCGTTCTGGCCACAATTCTAGCGGCCTCCTTCGCGATCGGCAAAAACGCGCGCTGTTGCGGCGCGAGGTTTGGAGTGCCAGCAACGTCGCTTAACGTGTGCACCTCGACGCCACGCACACGGCTCGTCGCACAAATCAAGTTGATCAGGACGGCGACTTGTGCACGAACGTGCGGCGCGGTCACGTCCACGGACCAGCGTGCGAGATCGGCCGTCTTTCCGCGCGCGTGAGCTCTTGCCAGTGCTGTCGTCAAGATCAGACGCAGCGAGTGCGGGTTGACCTGCTTGGGTTGCGCATGGTAGGGCGCCGACGTTGAGGCGCCCAGCGCATCAGCGACCACCGCGTTCGGAACAGCGGACGGATCCGCATCAGGCGCGCATGGCGTGATCGCATGCTGGGAGGGCGGGACCCGCGCCTTCGTCCTCTGCCATGTCGTCGTCGCTCGAATCGTCCTCACTCCAGTCGCTCAACTCTGCAGCTTACTGCGCGGCCTTCACCGTAGCGTCACGGATCACCGTCGTAATTGTGGCGGCAAGGGCGGTTTGTGCGTTTGCGATTTGTGCATACACTTCAAGGGCTGCAGCAGCGAAGGCCGCGCCGTCGTCCATTTTGATAGAGCTGATGCTTTTGCACAGGACGCCCACCTGCGCGCAAATGTCGGCGTACGGACGCGTCACATCCACGGTCCACTGGGCAATGGTCGCGGCCTCGCCGTGCGCGCGCACACTGGCCAGCGGGGTGGTCAGGATCACGCGCAGCGACAGCTCGTCGACGATCAGCTTGAACCGTGGATTGTTGGATGTGGCGAGCACTCGTGCCGATCGTGGCATCTCCTGCCCCTGCCGGCCTGGTGCGTGCGGGGCGCTTGGCGGCCATGACGACTTGTGCTGTGCGCGTCGGTACTCGTCTTTGGTGAAGTGGATGAACGGCGACGCGTGCCATGAACCTGATGAACCTGACCACTGTTCGGCCCGAGTGGGCCGGTCGAGAAATGCATGTCGACCCTGACAACACATTTCACCGCTGGCATGCCGATCACAGACGCGACTTTGACACTGTCGTCCCGCATTTCTAGCGCGCTAGTGCATGTCATATTGGTCTTATCCCCCCCGTCGGAGACTGATTCAGTGCCACTCCTCTCATTCCGTTCTTAAACAGTCTCAGTCGGTCCCTCTGGTCTCACACCATGGCCGCGGGCGCCGCGCCATTACGCCGTCCGAAACTCGTGCTGCTCGCCGCGCTCGACCGACCAAGCGACAATGCGCGCTTCAACGTCGCCGTCGTCGTCGACCACAGCATGCCGAACAGCGAATCGCGGCGCACGGGCTCGTCCTTGACCACGGGCCGCACCATGGTCGTGATGGGCGTGCGCAACGACGACCACGAGTGTGTGCGGACCGTCACGGCGTGCACGGGCGCCACGGCAAGAAGCGCGTCGAAAGTCGTGACGTGGCACGCCGGCTCGTCGTCGGTCGAGGTGGTGGCGAGGATGGGATTGGTATAAATGGTCGCGGGGGTATTGGGCGTGAGAGCGGTGTCGGACGTGAGCGCAGTCTCGGTCGTGATACTGGACGGGGTCGGTTCGACGGTTAAAGAACTACTCGCAGCTGTTGGCGCGTCGACCGTCGGCGACGCGTCGTTGACGCTCGGCTCGGTTGCCGCAGTTGGAGCGTCGGCCGTTGGCGGCACGTTGTCCTCTGTCGCCCACGCTGCGAGATCGCCCGACTCAAACGACCGCCGCAAATGATGCGCGTCGCGCTCGAGCAGCACCGTGGGGCCGGTGGCCGTCGCGTCGCCATCCGGAACGGGAATAGACACGACGTCCAGGCCCGCATCCCCATTCGCGGCATTCTCCTCCCTCTCCTCTTCGTCCTCCTCCTCGCTGTACGCGACATCCTCGTCATCCTCATCTTCCTCGTCGTCATACAACTCGCCCGTATCCGTGACCGACACGACGCGGCTGATCGTACGGTGCGACGCGATCCGCGCGCGCCATGAGACACCCTTCCCCACGGCATGCATCAAGCTGGGCGCCGCGTCCAAGACGCCGGGCCACGTCGCATTGATAGTCGAGAGCGTGCGCGGCACAAACAGGCACGCCGAGCTGTTCTTGTGCGTGTTTTCAGCCAGCTGCGCAAACGAGGCGCGCGCTTGCGCCGACTGCGGATCGTCGTCGTCAACGTCATTAATGTCGTCGTCGTCGAGGTCCGAGTCGCAGGGAGGCGGGAGCCGCGGCGGGAGTGATAGGGTCATGGGGGACCGCACGTGCCGCAGGGAGCGGGGGCGCGTCGTCGAGTCGCCCGTGCAATCTGCTGTCGGTGCGTGGGTTTTGCCTTCGGCTTTTTCCTGCTCCTCTTCCTCCTCCTCGTCCTCGGAAATGGCCATGGGACGGTTCTGTAGCGTCGTGGAAACGCGCAATTAGCGACCGATTCGACGCGTAATGCAAACCAACCGACGCTGCACCCACCTTCGAGCCGAGCTGGAATCGCCCACTCACGGCGACCGCGGGCATCGGCTCGTCGCGCTTCACCTCGTCGCGCTTCACCTCGTCGCGCTGAGCCGCGGCCACCGGCACGCAATCCGCGTCCGCCTGCGCGTTCTCCTCCTCGGCCGCGACCGCGTTCACTACATCCTGCCCCTGCACTCTCTCCTCCTCCTGTCGCACCTCAGCGACATCACCAGCCCCCATGACCATGGCCTCGATCTGCTCGGGCGACGGGCACCGCAACAACAGATGTGCGGCACTCACATGATTCTTGGCGGCCGTCGGCCACGGCTCGAGCGGGAACGCAGGGATCGGCGCGCGCGTCGAGCGCGACGGAGTGTTGCGGCGGCCCGCGTAGTAGGCGCGGTAACTCGCGCGCGATCGCGCGAGCAGCGGCGGCAGCGCCGGGTCCGCGTCGGACGCGGTCGTAACGGTGTCGGGCCACTCGTCGTCGAGAGCCGTGTCGGACATAATTTGAAGTCGTCGGCCGGTCGGTCCGTCGGCGGGCAAAGTCGCGATTGTGCGCAGGTGCGCGGGAACGGGGGCGGATCGGGTGGGGAGATGGGGGGTCGACAGGTGCCCGAGACTCGTGGGCGCGTGGTGCGGCAAGTTGCAGTGCCAGTGTCGGCGAAGAGATGTGGGGGAGGAAGGCCGACTGCGCAGCGCGCGCACGACATCGTCGCCGGCGACAGGGGTTCCAGCCGACGAGCTCCTCGAAATTTATCAGTCATGTGACACACATGTTATGTCTCGCGCCGAGGCGCGTCGTTTCCTCCTTCGAGGCGCTGCAAGGCCGTGCATACCAGCTAAAGCCCTTGGCCGCGCTTGTTCTCCCGTTTATACAGCCAGCAGCGCCTGTGATCATACTAATGTACTCGGTAATCATGGGATGTGTATTTTTCTTCCATTGACACCACCAACGTTTCCACCAACTCCTCAGCATGCCTGCACTACAACCAGACCAGAAACAAGGGTTCTTCATTTTTGCTGCAATGGTGTGGCGACCGCCAATTTTACATCGCTCAGAGAACAACAAGTGGTAATTGTTGGATAATTTGAATTATCACGACCTACAATGTGCAAACGAGGTTGTATTGCAGGACAACAGCTCAGATAAACATTGCCAGCTGCATTCTCATCATCAATCACTGTCTCAAATATTGGAGTCGCTGCAGCTGGGCAGGCCACTGTCATGACCTGGTCCCACCCATGCTGCAACAGCACCCGCACAAGCTTGTCCTAGACAGAGAAAGAACGCCATTCCACCAAAAGTCCGTTTCTGACACTGATTCCTGAAGCTCAGCACATTGAAAAGGACCAAGCACCAACTGGGAGGAGGTATTTTGTCCAGACCATGTTGTTGAGAAACAATGAAGACAAAGAAGAGGAAAGAGGGCAGCAGCATGATAAGTATGACAACTATGGTGATGCTCACTGATGACGTGGGAAGCAGGTACCAATTGCACAGGGGTGCATTGGCAGCACAGTGAGGTTGATATTGATGTAGAAGTAGTGGGGCTCATGCTAGTGGAAATAGCAACAGCCAGCTGAGAGTATTGTGGTGGCTTGGCTGGAGGGCATTCCACATGGACTTATGCCATGAAACAATAGTGCAAGGGTCAGTGATTGGAGCAGGCGAGTAGTCGCCAGATCAAGGTCGTGAGTGCAATGAGGGTGGTGGTGTTGGCAGAAGTGGACAGTGAGGGATCAAATAATCCAAGCATGCTGATAAGGAGGAACAATCAGTCCAACCAAAACCAACGACCAAAGTGACAAGGGGAAATCTGGCAAGGCGAAGAACTGGTCCTACTCAAGCCTTAAGTCCTCCCACAGCGCTTCATTCTGGAATAGAAATGTCACCAACGCATGGGCAGGGGATGAATCTGAGCGCATATTTACCAGGAGCAGTCTCCTTCCAGATGGTGGCATTGACAAGAAGCACAGTGCTGTAAAAGACTGAAGCAAGGCAGGGGTCAGATCAAAACAATGACGACGACTCGCGGAAAGAGGGAGTCGCTGGACGGACGGGCCATCTTCGAGAGAGGGCGGATTGAAGTGCAGATTGATGATGATGTTGCAAGGTTTGCGCCCATTGTAGCAGAAATGGAAGGGGCAGCAGGCAGCATGCAAGGGGCATCAAGGTGGGACGCGTGGATGGCGGGGCGAGACTCGAGCGAGTCGAGCCGAGAGGCGACAGGGCGGCGCGCGATAACACGGTCGGCCGGTGGAGATGGCCGCGAGCCAGAAAACAGTTGTTGATATGTAGCGCCTGTCGAGATGAAAGGTGAAAGTGAAGTGAGTGCGGCCAGCAACACGTCAGGTGATCACGGCAACACCTTCGTTCGAGTCGCAGTCGGCGTTGACCACGGCTGATCACCACCAGCAACAACCAAAGGACGGCGACGCGCAAAGACTCGCGACCCACGAAAGCCGACGCGACCAGCACCCGCTGCAAACGAAAGAGCGTGTCCACCGCGAGCGTCTCGGCTCCTCCAGCCAAAGAAATCACTTCTTCGCGGCCGTGGATCACGCTCGACCCAACCGGCTGCGCCGACGCGCCCCCCGTCCCCCGCGACCATGGACCCCGTCGCCAAGCTGCTCGCCCTCTTCGGAGAGTGCGGTGGCGCCATCCTCGATGACTGGATCGAGAACCAGATCTTACCGCTAATCGACGAGCAAGGTTCGCTGCTGTTGCTGCTGCCGCTGCATGCTATGATCGGCCCGGTTTTGCTCGCGCACGACCACGGCAGCTCACCAACCGGATCGCCTCCCCAGATGCCCGCGTCCTAAGCCCAGAGGTCGTCAAGACCATGGTCCACCTGACGATCCACCGTTACGCGACGCTACCCAAGCGTACGCGACGCGCGCCCCTCGCCCTCTACCGCGCCATGCTCGACGCGTCCTCGTCCGACGCCAAGATGCGTGGGTCCTTGATCGAGGCCGCCGTCAAGGTCGTTGACGCGGCCGTGATCCGCCCCACCGGCGCGAGCGGCAAGTCTGTGCACGTGGTCCCGCTCCCGTCCGTCACTTACGCACTGCAGTGGGTCGACGAGGCGATTCGCGCGCTCGGCAAGGCCCTGCCGCCACGGCTATTTGCGATTCATTGCACGCTCGTCGCTCTGACCCTGATCCACCCGAACGCGACGCCCTCGACGCCCGTGCGCGCGTTTGGCGACAAGTTCTTTTGGCACGATTACCCGCAACGCAAAGAGCTCGCTCCGATCGTCGTCGAGTGGATTGTGGCTGAGAAGCTTGGGTCCGATGCGACGGTCGTGCTCGGGTCGCTCGCCGTGCTCGCGCACTTGGTTGCTGGCCAGACGGTCGTGTGGAACCACGCGTGGATGCCGCTCCTGTCCAAGCACCTCATGGCGTGCAAAGTGCCCGTGCCGAACCGCGTACTGGTACGCTTTGATGCGCTCCCCACCTTCTCCACCGCTTTTCCCCGTCCAACCGTTACCTGTCCGTTTTTAGCGCGCAGTCAAGCCCCTGCTCCGCCACCTGCCCATGGACGAGGTCCTGCAAACGTCGGAAAAGATTTTCCTGCGCTCACCCGAGGTCATCTTGCCGTTCCTTGCTGTGCTCGTGACCTGTTCAGCCGAATCCGCCGTTTCCATCAAGGACGCCGTCGCCGCGGCCATTGCCACGCAGCTCAGCTCGACCAACGACGCCAACGCCGCCCTTGCTCAAACGGTCTTTGTCGGTCTGTGGAAACTCGGCAACGACGCGGCGCGCACGGCCCTCGTCGGCAAGGCCCTGTTGGTCATTGCCAAGTGCGGCACCTGGCAGCAGAAGACGCACGTCTACGCGTCGCTCAAGCAGGTGACGCTGTCCGCCGCCGACCTCGATACGCTTGTCAAGAACTCGAAAGCTGAGTCGAATGACCAGGTTGCCGTCGCCATTTTCGAGCTGCTTGCGCAGTACCCCGATGCGGTCGACAAGTTGCTCGCCGCGTGGTCGCGCGTCAACGAAAAGATCCGCAAGCAAGTTTTCCAGGTCTTCTACGACGCGAAAATTGACTTGCCTGCCGAAAAGCTCGCGACCGCGACCGACCACGTTGCCCTTGCGCTCGTTCTGCGGCAAAACGCGTTTGACGCCAAGCGCGACGCCAAGAAGCTGGCCGCGTTCTTGGCCATCAAGGGCAGCGCCGTCGACGCCTACTACGTGCACGCGCTCAACGGGCTCATGGCCGCTGACGGCACCGTCCTGACTGGGGACCAGCTGCACACGTCTCTCCTGCTTGTTTTGGCCTCGCCGCACGCGACGCTCCTGCAGCACACGACACACCCCGCAGTTCTCGCCGCCCTTCGCGCACACACTGACGCGCACATGCGCACGCCACACGTGGCCCCGATTGCGCGGAAGCGGTTCCTGCACTTGCTGCACCACCTCAAGGCCGAGGCGACGCTCGTCGACTTCGTCTTGGTTGCGCACCACCCGTGCTTGCCGGAGGACATGTGGTCGTCGCTCGCGTTCCACTGCCACGTGCACCTCGACCAGTGGTTGCCCGCGCACGCCAAGGAGGTGGTCGCGATTGTCAAGGCCGCGCTCACGGCCGAGCAGCCCTGGGCGCAACAAGCTGCGCTACGCGCGACGTCGACGTTGTTGTGGATCGATGCGGATTTAATGCCCGAGTTTGCCGCGACCGCGCAGACGCTGATCGAGGACACGCGCAAGAGTAAGGCGGCCAAGGCCAAGGCTGCCGAGAATGCGGCCAACGCTCACGCGCCTGGTCGTTCACCTGTCGCTGAGCGCAAGGGTGCGGCTGCGGGTCGCCCCGCGTCTGCGGGCAAACCGGCTGTCGGCAAGGCCAGTGCCAAGAAGGGTGCGGCGGCGCCCGCTGTCGCCGCGGCTCCCCCGGAGCCGGCGGTGCCGGACGCGGACCACACGCAGCTGGTTGTGGACTTGATTTGCGCCATGACCAAGCATGGGTCGTCGCTCGATGCCGTGATCACGGTGCTCGTCGACCTGCTGCAGGAGATTCGCCACACGTCGTCGATTGACGTGACCGAGGCGTGGCGCAACGTGTGTGGGTCGCTCGACCCGGCGCTCGACAACGTGCGCGTGCTCATGGCCGCGCTCCTCGTCGGTCTGCCCGCAAAGGGCCAGGGCGTGCCGACAGCGTCGCAGGACGAAATGGTCTCGTCGTTGCTGTTCCAGGTTGCCGTCAAGACCACGTCCGAGCCCATGACCCCCGTGGCCTTCCTGGTCCTGCACCAGATCATGACGCGCGTCTTCGACGCGTCGGTCGCGCGCACGCGCACCAACGACAAGGTCGTGTTGAACCGGGTGCTCGACCACGTCACGTTCTTTGTGGATGTCGCTGCGCAGCACGCGACGCTGGCCATCTCGCCTGTCATGCCCATGACCACGCTCATGCACCAGTTGATTGATGCGCTCACGATCTGGAAGAAGCAGGCGGCCAAGGCGCACGAGGCGCTCGTCACGCTGTGCCATGCGTGCCCGGAGCCGCGTGCTGAGCATCTCGAGATCTTGAAGAACGGGTGCATGTCAGGGAAAGACAGCGTCACAGCCGCGTGCCTCGAGGCCAGTCTCTATGTGCACGCCGAGTTCTCGACCGAGTTCCGTGTTTTGATATTGGCGCTCGCGTGCCACCCGGAGTACGCCGACCTCGCGCAGCAAGTGATTGAGCGGCACGAGCTGGTCCTCTCGCTCGACGACGCGCCCATGCTCTTCACGCTCTCGGAACGCGCGCCGGTCGCGTCGTGTGCGGCCGCGTGCGTCAAGGCTCTGCTGGCCCGCGACGAAAAGGCGACGCAAAAGGTGATTGGCAACTTGCACGTGCAGCAGTTCCAGCGGTACAAGGCGATCATGCACGTGCCCGTCGAGTACGACCAGTTTGGCATGAAAATTGAAAAGGAGGTGGATACGGTCACGCCGCGCGTCGGGCTTGTCGAGTGCTTGGCCGGCGTCCTCGCACACTTGCCGACCAAGGACGTGACGCCCGCGCTCAAGCAGTGGATCCCGTTGCTCGACGACGAGGCGCACGACGTGCATATTGCCCTTGTGCATGCGCTGCGCGCATTGATTCAGGCGCACAAGGAGTCGGCGCGCGAGTGTATCGCTGTTTTGCAGGCACACGCCAAGCACAAGTCGGACGATGTGCGCGAGGCCATGGTCGTGCTCACCGCGCAGTGCGCGCAGCACTTGTCTCCCAAGGACCCGCAGCTCAAAGAGATTGTTGCAATCATGATTGCCGCACTGCGTACGCCGTCCGAGTCGGTGCAGGTCGCGGTCGCGCAGGGGCTTGGCGGCTTGCCCGTCGATCCGCGCACCGTCTACCCGCAGCTCATGGAAACGCTCTTTGCTGACCCCAAGTACGCCGTGCAGCGCGGCTCGGCCTACGGTCTCGCCGGACTGATCAAGGCGCACAAGTCGCTCATCAAGGAGTACGAGCTCGTCAGGACGATCAAGGACCGGCTGCAGCAAAAGGATTTGGCGTCGCGGCAGGGCGCGCTGCTGTTGCTCGAGACGTGCACGCTGCTGCTCGGACGCATGTTTGAGCCGTGGCTCATTCAGTGCATGCCGGCGCTGCTCGCGCTGTTTTCCGATACGAACGCGGCCGTCCGGCAGGCGACGGGCGATACCGCGCGTGTCATGATGCAGAATATCTCTTCGCATGCCGTCAAGCTGCTCATGCCGACCATGATGGAAGGGCTCAAGTCGGACCAGTGGCGGACCAAGAAGGCCAGTATTGAGCTGCTCTCGTCGATGGCTTACTGCGCGCCCGCGCACTTGTCGAGTGCGCTGCCGATTTTGATCCCGGCGCTGCTCGAGTCGCTCGCCGACTCGCACTTGCAGGTCTCCAAGGCCTCGCGCGAGGCGCTCAACACGTTTGGCAGCGTGATCCACAACCCAGAGATCCAAGTCATGGTCCCGCTGCTCATGGAGGCGCTCGTGAACGAGGCCAAGGTCGTGCCGGCGCTGCACACGCTCGCGGCCACAACGTTCGAGCACTACCTCGACCCGCCGTCGCTTGCTCTGATTGCGCCGATCGTGAACCAAGGTCTCTCGGCGCGTCTCGCCGAGTCCAAGTGTGCCGCCGCGCAGATTCTCGGCAACTTGACGTCGCTCGCTCCCGCCAAGGAGTTGCTGCACTATGTGCGTAACCTGACGCCGCCGCTCCTGCGCGTGCTCGCCGATGCGGTGCCCAAGACGCGGTCGATGGCCGCGCGCACGCTCGGTGTCCTTGTGCGGTCGCTTGGTCAGACGACGTTCCCGACGCTCGTCGGCGACCTGTTCCGCGTGCTGGAAACTTCGACATCGGCCGTCGACAAGTCGGGCGCCGCGCAAGGTCTCAGTGAAGTGCTTGCGGCGCTCGGCAGCGAGGTGTTGACACAGTGGATGCCGACCATCTTGGCGGGGCTCAACTCGAACAAGCGCGACGGGTACTTGGTCCTGCTCGTCTACCTGCCCATGACGTATGGGCCCGACTACACGCAGTACATTCCGCAAGTCTTGCCGTCGGTCCTGGCCGGTTTGTCGGACGAGTCGGAAATGGTGCGCGACTCGGCGCTCAAGGCCGCGCAGATCGTCATCGACATGTTCAATGCCACGGCCATCGACTTGCTGCTGCCGGAGCTTATTCGTGGTGTGTTCGACCCGAACTGGCGCATCCGTCAGTCGTCGGTGCACTTGCTCGGCGATATGTTGGGCCGCATCATGGGCCAAAAGGTCAAGGCGCCCAAGAAGGACGGCAACGATGTGGTCGGCGAGGACGGCGAGGGTGCCGAGGGCGAGGACGAAGAGGAGCAGCCGCGCGTCACGCACACGCACACGCAGCAGATCAAGATGCTCGTCGAGGCGCTCGGCGTCGAAATGTACCAGAAGACGCTCGCGTCGCTCTACATTCTCCGGTGCGACGCGTCGGGGATGGTGCGGCAAACGGCGATTGGTGTCTGGCGCATGCTCGTCTCGAACACGCCGCGGCAGCTCAAGGACATTCTGCCCGTGTTGCTGCAAATTGTGCTTGAGCACTTGGCCAAGGAACGTACGGCCGAGGTGGCCGACGAGGACGTGTCCGACGGCGAGGGTGGGTACGTCGACGACATGGACGATATTGTCGATACGGCCGCACAGACGCTGGGTGATATCGTGCGCAAGCTCGGCGACGGCATTCTCGACCAGATGATGCCAGTGCTCAACGCGCAGTTTGACGCGTCGCCGCGCGGTGTGTGCCGTGCGCTCGTGCACGTTATGCGCGCCGCCGGTCGGCACAACACGCAGGGTCATCTCGAGCTGGTCGTCGGGTGCGTGTCGCGCGCCCTGTCGCACCCGAACGACGATGTGCGCGAGGCTGGTGCGGCCACGTTCGATGCGCTCTACAACCAAGTGGGGCCGACGTGCATCGACCTGGTCCTGTCGCCAATGATCAAGGACCTGCCCGACTCGCTGCGCGGTTTGCAGCACGTCATGTCGGTTCGTGGGCACGTGGTTCTGCCCGTACTGCTCCCGTCGCTGCTCGAAAAGGTGGACGAGGCGTCGTGTCAGGCGCTCGCATCGCTGCTTTCGGTCGGGTCGCTCGGCAAGAAGACTGCTGGCGTTTTGGACACGTTGCTCGGCCAGTACAACCCGCACGTGCTCCCGGCGCTGCAGGCGCTGCTCTCGCACGACGTCGATGAGGACGAACTCGACTCGCTCAACCATATTCTCGAGCTGCACCGCGGCGACCATTTCATTGGGACGGCGCAGGCCATGGCCGCGCTCGCACCGCACGCGACGCCCGCGTTCAAGCAGCAGTGGCTCGGGTGGTTGTTGGCTGAGCTCGACACGACCGACGCCGACTCGGTGCCCGTTGTCTTTACCGCCATGGACGCGATTGTCAAAAGCATTGCCAAGGAGGATCTCGACGGCTACGTCAGCACCGTGGCCACGTCGCTCGCCAAGCACGAGGGTGACGAACCGCTGGCCGTGTTTGCGCAGCACCCGCGCGGTCCGGCACCCGTGCTGGCCATTGTCCTGCATGCGCTCATGTACGGCGCGCACAAGGAACAGGCGGTGCGCGCGCTGATCATGGTGATTCACCGCACGCCCGCGGCCAACCTCAAAGCACACGTCACGGCCATGACCGGTCCGCTGATTCGTATCATGGGCGACCGTATCTCGCCCGTCGTCAAGGCGCTCATTCTCGAGGCCGTGGCCGCGCTCCTGCAGCGTGTCGGCATCTTGCTCAAGCCTTTCATCCCGCAACTGTCGCGCACGCTGCTCAAGCAGCTCACGGCCGGCGACGACGCCCGTGTCGTCGCCCGCGCTCGTGACGCCATGGTCGCGCTCGTTGCCCTGCACCCGCGCCCGGACGCGCTCATCACGGAGTTGCTCGACTTGCTCAACAACGCGACGGATGCGCGCGCGCAGGCCGCGATCGCGCACGTCCTCGCCGCGGCCGTGCCGTGCGCCAAGGACGCTGCGCCCGTGCGTGCCGCGGTCCTGGCCATGGCCGACGCCGACGCGCCGCACGCTGCCGCGCTTGCCGCTGCGTACCTCGGCAAGGTTCCCACTGATGCCGGCGAAGTGCTCAAGCGACTCAGCAAGGGCACCGCCGCGCGCGTCGCGTACCTGCACAGCGGGGCCGCCGTCCGCAGCGCGATCGTCAACGGTCTGTCGGCGCCTGGGGACACGGTCGCTGCGGGCCATGGGGCGCTCGCCGCGGCCAAAGTACTAACCGAGGACCCGGCCGACGACGAGGTCGCTGACGCGCTCGTGCGTGTTGTCGCGTCGCCCGCGGCCACGACCCCCGTCAAGCAGTGTGCGCTCGTGGCCATGTCGCGTGCTGCGCCGGCATTTATTGCGGAGCCGCGGCGCACGGCCGCGGTGAGTGCGACGCTCAAGCTCGTGCGTGACCGGTCGGTCGCGGTCAAGCTGGCCGCCGAGCAGGCGCTGGTCGCGGTCCTACAGCTGCGTTCCGGCACGAGCGGGTTGGATGAGGTGGTGGAGAAGTTGGATGCGGCGCAGGGGAAGCTGTTGATGGATTACCACCGCCGCGTGCTCGAGAACTTGCAGCCGCGCAGCGTCGACGAGCAAGAGCTGGTTGCGCTGGTCTGGCCCGAGAATGCCGAGTGATGAGGTGATGTGTTTTAGTTCTTTCGCTTCTCGTGTTTGTTGTCATTTTTTTTCTTCTTTCGTTCTCGCAATGCGTGGGCATGTCGCGTGTCCCCCTCCTATTTTGCACGGGTGACGGGAAATGCAGTCTGGTTACAAACGGGACGACGTGCCTCTCAGTTTTCAGCGTTTGAACCGGATCTGAAAACGAATTGAACATCAGCGCGTAGCGCGTGGTGTTGCACTCGCGCCGAGTGAGCTTGCTCAGCTGCAGACGAAGCTTGCTCAGCTGCAGACGAAGCTTGCTCAGCTGCAGACGATGATTCGCCGCTCCCTTCATGGCCGCAGATGTGTCCGCGACCAGCAACAGACTCACTGGAAGCTATTACTGCTGCTCGTGCGTGCGTGCGATGGAAAAGTATTCGCAAATGGACGGGTGAATATTGCAGACTCACACTCTCCGCGCGCTCAACAAACCGTCAGCCCGAATGATGATCGGAGAGTGGTCTTGCCGCTGGCGTTTTGCAAACGAATTGAGAGCTTGCTGAGCTTGCTGGTCTTGCTAGCGCAATTGTGAGTGCTGCTGGCACCTGCGTGTCGATTGTTGGGGGCCCAAGTCATGCTCATTTACGCGACTTTGTTGCTGGGTCAGTTGCAACAATACGTGGGAACTCGAGGCCCACCAAATCCAAGACAGCACGCAGAGGGACAGAATCATTTACGAAATTACACTACACGCCCTCAGAGCATGGGTCAAACTAGACCACTGCTGTGATTTTACTCGACGATTTCGACGCGCGGAGCAATATCAAACTGGACGAGGTACCGGCCCGCGTAGGTCTGGTCCCACGGCGTCTCCTTGAGCACAAACAAGTACGAGCCCAACCCGGGCGCGACAGCCTTCATCTTAAACACCATCGACCCGCCGGACCCAGCCGCACCCGGTGCGACCTCGCGCGCCGGACGGTACTCGGACTTGACGACCGTGACATGGTTGTTATCGCCCGCATACTCCCACCCGTGCACGGCGCCAATATGCGCCGGGATCTTAACCTTGAACGTGTCCCCAACCGTGGCGGCGACCACTTTTTGAACCTTGGGCGGCGTGGAAATGTCGCAGGGCAGCACAGTCAAGTGCACTTCGAGGAACTGTGCGGGCTCCTTGCTGTCAATCTGCCGGTAGACAAACAGGATCGTTGCAGTCCCGGGCTCCGTGGGTTTGCCCTTGAACACGGTTTTGCCGCCGGAACCGAGGAGGGTCGTGTCGGTCGTGGTTGCGCGGTACACGGGCGCACTCATCTTGACGAGCGGACAGTGCGTCGTGACGAATTCCCATTCGTACCCCGTCGTCTGGTTCGACTCGAGCTCGATCTTGATGTGGTGGCCGATGCGCGCAACGATTTCTTTGGTGATGGTGGTGACCATGGTGGTGGGTAGGTGGTAAAGCGAGGGTTGGCAGGCGGCGGGTATCGAACGTGCTGGCACGCTTGTTGCAGGGAAAGTGGGCTCTAAAACGAGCGGAGCTGTGCTGCTGGTCGCATCGGCGGTGGGAGCGCGTCTCATTTATAGTCTGCCCAGTCGGCATAGCTGGCAACCGAGGAAGGCCAGGAATCGGAGCGTGATGGTTGATGACGAGCGGAGCAAAGAATAAAGAGTGAAAAGCAGTTGACGTGGAGCGTGTCATGGATATGGTGGTTCACAATCAGGAAGAGGCCCACCGGCGAAGTCACGGCGAAGCAAGGAAAGAACGACCACTGATCTGCTCATTTCCAAACCCGGCACAGTATTTTAATCAACAGAAATAGAGCGCGGTCAACAACGGTGAACCATGACTGCCAGCCTGCCAACGTGCTGGATGGGGTTCTATTGCCAAGGCATAGCAACGTTTGTTTCCAACAGAGCGATGTTGTTAAGTCTTGCTGTCCATACACTAGTGATGCGGGACAAGAAGAAAGAGGTGTCGATCTACTCTGATTTGCTCCACCTGTGCTTTCCTGGCATTTGATGAGCATGGCCAGACGCTCAGAGATACTCAAAGGTATGCGCATGGCCGCAACTCGAACGAAATCGAATTCGACACCTCACTTGCCCACGACGCACCTCCGATGGTACTCCCACCTCTTAGCCAAATTCCCGCATCGGCTGAAGGAGAACGAAGGAGAACACTTTGATGGGTCACTTCCGGGCTCAATGAACGCAACAGCGCAGGAACGATTTGACCGGCCATTGATTTCCATCAGCGAGCTTTTGGAGCGGACGAGGTGTAAGTACGCTCATGAGCATCTCACGTCTTGGCAAGCTATGCCGCTGTTAATTTCCGGCCGCTCCCACCTTCTGTTCGATCATTGGAATAGTATCTTACATTCAGGCAACCATCTCCACCCGTTATTGCTCGACTGGAGCGATGTTCGGCCGACTCTGCTGATACCATTCCATGCATGCGGGTGCAACCAAGCAGGCGAGTGAGATACATGCTGAGGCTGACAGACCATATTTTGATCAAGGAGTTCAGTGGTGGAGTCATTTGCATCGCCACATGCGGGTTTCCTTAACCTGCGTGCCGTCGCCCAGTGATGTCGGGGGCGACGACTCAAACCGCTATCCTTTCCTTTTGCTGTTGCCGGAGCGACATACGCATCAACCAAGAGCAGTTTCAAATCCTACGCGCAAACGATCATATTCCATGCGGCTCGTCCAGAAGAATGGTGGTATCACTGGGCAGTCGTCATCACTAGGTAGGCCATCCACGGATCGAGCAGCGTGCCTGTGTGGTGAATAAAAAGAAAAAAGGGAGGGGTTCGAGCCGCGAGGCGGGGATGGAGGGAGAGTCGGTGAAGAAGACCAAGCACAACATAACACAACCCAAGACAAGACTACGAGAAAAAACGATGCAGCTCAGAGCCACGGTATGCCAATAAAAATAGTAAAAACGAAAAAATTGCAGCCAACCAAGAACGCCAACCCGTCGCGACCAGCGCGACTTGCCTCCTCGTCGCCGTCGTCGTCGTTGTCTCACATCGCCGAATGATGCGACGCCATCGACGACACCGATGACGCGCCCATCACACTCTGTTGCCCCTGCCCAAAAAAAAAGTTGCGGACCCC